>CM076583.1:681149975-681279975 GCA_034641835.2 Pinus albicaulis
CCCTTCCTTAGAAAATTGTGCTAGTATTTTTTGATGATATACTAATCTACAGCAGGTCTTGGAAGGATCATGTTGAACATGTTGACAGGGTGCTCAAACTATTGCAGGAGAAACAATTATATGCAAAAAAATCCAAATGTTTCTTTGGAGTACAAGAGGTGGAATATCTGGGTCATATTGTAACTCACGAGGGTGTTAAATTAGACCCTAACAAAATTAAATCCATTAAGGAATGGAAAGTCCCCACAACCATAAAGCAGTTGCGAGGATTTCTCAGGTTAACAGGGTATTATCGCAAGTTTGTTAAGAATTATGGGAGAATAGCAGCACCTCTAACAACATTATTGAAGAAATATGCATTTTCATGGACTCCTCAAGCAACTAAGGCCTTTGAACATCTTAAAGAGGAAATGTGCCTAGCACCGGTCTTAGCTACGCCAGACTTCACAAAAACCTTTATTGTGGAATGTGATGCCTCAGGAAATGGAATTGGTGCTGTTTTAATGCAGGAAGGAAGATCCATTGCTTTTGAAAGTCATCCAATCAAAGGAAAGTATTTACAGAAACCCATTTATGAGAAGGAAATGTTAGCAATACTACATGCACTAAAGAAATGGCGAACTTACCTAATGGGAAGACACTTCAAGGTAAAAACTGATCATGATAGTCTTAAACACTTTTTTGGAACAAAGACTATCTTCAGAAGAGCAGCAAAAATGGGTCACAAAGATGTTGGGTTATGACTTTGAAATAATCTACAAAAAAGAAAAGCTTAATGTTGTTGCAGATGCACTCTCAAGAAAGGATGAAGAGGTGGAAGCATTGCTTTGTGCCATTTCTATTATCCAACCAGATTGGATAACTGAAGCAAGAGATGAATGGAAGAAGGACAAAGATGTATGGACACTCATTCAAAAGTTGCAGCAAGATCCTAGTACATCCGATACATTTAGTTGGAAAAATGATTCCTTATGGTACAAAGATCGCTTATATCTTTGTAAGAATTCCCAACTAAAACAAAAGATTCTTCTGGAATTGCACACTTCTCCTTTAGGAGGACACTGAGGATTTTTAAAAACTTACCACAGGGTGAAGAAAGAATTTTTTTGGGATGGCCTTAAATCTGATATTCAAAAGTTTGTGGCGGAATGTTTCGTTTGCCTACAGAATAAAGTGGAGACAATTAAGACCCCGGGACTTCTACAACCTTTATCCATTCCAAGTCAACGTTGGGAGGAGATTTCAATGGATTTTATCACAGGTTTACCTAAGTCCGAAGGAAAGAATGTCATCATGGTGGTAGTTGATAGACTTACCAAGTATGCACACCTTTGTGCATTATCTCATCCATTTAAAGCAAGTACAGTTGCTACTACATTTATGGACAGAATTCAAAAGCTACATGGAAGCCCAAGGGTTATTGTGAGCGACAGAGATCCCATTTTTACGGGAAATTTTTGGACAGAGTTATTTTCTTCTTTGGGTACTAAATTAGCTCATAGCTCATCTTATCATCCTCAATCTGATGGTCAAACCGAGATAGTAAATAAATGTTTGGAAGGATATCTTCGTTGTTTTGTATCTGATAAACAAACACAATGGGTCAAGTGGTTACCTCTTGCTGAATGGTGGTATAACACTTCCTTCCATACCGCAGCAAAAATGACCCCATTTATGGCACTTTATGGATATCATCCACCATCCATCACATCATCTTTAAGGGAAAATTCGAAGGTTCAAGTAGTGGAAGATCACGTCGAGCATCAGCAAGAAGTTCTCCAACTCTTAAAGGATAACCTGAATTTGGCACAAAATCGAATGAAACAACAGGCAGATCAACATCGCAGCGAGAGAAGTTTTGATGTAGGAGACTGGGTATTTTTACGGCTACAACCATACAAACAAATGTCCCTCAATCAAGCTAAGAAGGATAATAAATTATCGCCAAAGTACTATGGTCCTTACAAGGTGTTGCAAAAGATTGGTACTATGGCATACAAATTGGAGCTTCCTGCCTCTTCGCGAGTACATCCAGTCTTCCATGTTTCATGCTTAAAGAAGGTTATAGGTGAAAATCTTCCAGTTCAAACAATATTGGCAGAACTTGATGAGGAAGGAAAAATCATATTGGAACCTGAAGCGGTCATGGAAACAAGAACTCGACAGCTACGGAATCGATCAATTTCAGAGTATCTCATCAAGTGGAAGAACTTACCCACTGAAGATTCTACATGGGAGGATGAGAATTTTATACAGAAGCACCCATAGCTACTCAAGCGTTGAGGACAACACTTTTTTGAAGGAGAGGGGCATGTTAAGTCCCTATATTAATAGTGTAGCCCCTTATTATGTTAGTGTAGCCCCCCTTATTGTTATTATTGTACCCCCGTAACCCCCATATTGTTATTATTGTGCCCTTACATTATTATTGTTAGGTCGGCTAGGATTACATTGTGGCCCCACTAGGATTATATTGTGGCCCCATGGACTCCTATATATAGAAGGAGGTTTTGTTCATTTGTATCATCCAAGAATTGTTCATTCATGTAATTTATTGGAGGTTGCCCCCTCGAAGTGGCTCATTTCTAAGGCGTGAATATCTCTTTTCTTCTCTCTTTGGAGCTGGTTACACAACAAAGAATTGCAACATGATCTATCAAAATTACAAGAGCAAATGCAACAATTTTCACTCTCGCAAAGAGCAACAAAAAATGAAATGGAAGTTTTGAAGAAAGGCATGGAAGTGAAGATGGACAGTTTGAAGAAAGGCATGGAAGCTAAAATGGATGGTGTGGAAGCTAAGATGGATGACATGAAAGACAACATGGAAAACATGAAGAGTGATCTAAAAGCATACATGGAAGGCTTGATGACAAGCTTAAAACCAGAAATGATTCCTAATGGCGGAAATATAGGATAAGAACCTCATGATGAGAACAAAATAAATGTTAATCGTGATTTCATAAACTCGAATGTTGGTGGGAAGAACCACCATATTCCAAAAATGGATATGAGGAAGTTTGATGGAAAGGATCCTGTAACATGGATACTACAGATGGAGCAATATTTTGATCTCCATAACGTGCAAAACACACAAAAGGCACGCATTGCAACTTTACATTTAGAACAAAATACATTTGTATGGTATCGATGGCTTTGCTCCCGTAAAAAAATTGTCACTTGGTCAATTTTACAGAGGAAATGATAGCACATTATGAGGATACAAAGAGCAACACCTTCTTTAGCCAATTGATAAATCTCAAACAAAAGGGTTTAGTGGGGCAGCACATCGAGGACTTCCAAAAATTGAATATAAGGGTAACTGATATTCCAGAGGAACACAGGATTGATCTCTTCATAGGTACTCTAAAGGATAACATCCAACATGAAGTTCATGTTTTGGAACCCGATTCATTGGAGAAGGCATTCAGGTTGGCAAGAAAAGTTGAATGTAAAATTATGGCGACAAGGAAGCCTACCACTCAATTCTATAAAGAAGGAAGTGTTGCTACGCCTAGATTTCCACAACCTACAAGGTTGACACCACAAAAATTGGAAGAAAAAGAGCAAAAGGGCTTTGCTACAGTTGTGATAGAAAATACACTAAAGGTCATAAGTGTGCTGAGAAGAAATTATTTTACATAGATTGTGAAGAAGGAGAAGAAAATGAACAAGAAGAGGATATACACCAGGAACCACCCCTAGAAGAGGAAGAAATGAATCCGACCATATCGTGTAATGCACTGGCAGGAATTACCACTCCTCAAACTCTCAAGATAGAAGGACATATAAAGAAGAAAAGGGTAATAGTGTTGATTTATTCAGGTAGCACCCATAATTTTTTTTATTTTAAGGTAGCCAAGGAATTAAATTGTTTCCTATACCCAGCACCAGAATGTCAAGTGATGGTTGCAAATGGAGGAACTATAAATTGCTCTGGAAAATGCCATAATATCAAGCTAACCATGGGGGAATATGTGTTGACTAGTCCAATGCTTTCCATTCCTATGGGAGGTGCTGATGTTGTACTAGGAGTACAATGGTTACAATCTTTGGGGATGGTAGCTTTTAATTTTCAAGAGCTTTTCTTGAAATTTTTTTTAGAAGGAAAGGAAGTCGAATTACGGGGTATTGAAGGGAAGCCGGGAAGGATAATAAGCTCTAATTTCATGAAAAAGCTTCTAAAGAAAGAACAACGAGGTGTAATTGCACAATTATGCTCACTAGAAGTTCCAACATCAAAATCATCTATTTCTGCAGATCTCCAACAAGTCTTGGACAATCATTCCAAGGTGTTTGAAACTCCCAAAGGACTCCCACCCATTCGTGATCATGATCATTCTATTCATTTGATTCCAGGAAGTGTTCCTCCAAACATCAGGCCTTATAGATATCCTTACTTCCAAAAGAGCGAAATTGAACGTATGATTGCAGAAATGTTAGAGGCGGTATAATTCAACCTAGTCAAAGTTCTTTCTCTGCTCCTGTAGTATTGGTACACAAGAAGGATGGATCATGGCGAATGTGTCCGGATTATAGGGAGCTCAATAAGCTCACCATTAAAGATAAATTTCCCATTCCTGTGATCGATGAATTATTGGATGAATTACATGGAGCAATTTATTTTACCAAGTTGGATCTTCGTTCAGGATATCATCAAATTAGAATGAAGACTGAAGATATTCCAAAAACAGCATTTCGAACTCATGAGGGTCATTATGAATTTTTATTCATGCCTTTTGGCCTTACCAATGCACCTTCTACATTTCAAGGGTTGATGAATTCCATTTTCAAACCCTTCCTTAGAAAATTTGTGCTAGTATTTTTTGATGATATACTAATCTACAGCAGGTCTTGGAAGGATCATGTTGAACATGTTGACAGGGTGCTCAAGTTATTGCAGGAGAAACAATTATATGCAAAAAAATCCAAATGTTTCTTTGGAGTACAAGAGGTGGAATATCTGGGTCATATTATATCTCACGAGGGTGTTAAAGTAAACCCTAACAAAATTAAATCCATTAAGGAATGGAAAGTCCCCACAACCATAAAGAAGTTGCGAGGATTTCTCGGGTTAACAGGGTATTATCGCAAGTTTGTTAAGAATTATGGGAGAAAAGCAGCACCTCTAACAACATTATTGAAGAAAGATGCATTTTCATGGACTCCTGAAGCAACTATGGCCTTTGAACGTCTTAAGGAGGCAATGTGCCATGCACCGGTCTTAGCTACGCCAGACTTCACAAAAACCTTTATTGTGGAATGTGATGCCTCAGGAAATGGAATTGGTGCAGTTTTTATGCAGGAAGGAAGACCCATTGCTTTTGAAAGTCGTCCAATCAAAGGAAAGTATTTACAGAAACCTATTTATGAGAAGGAAATGTTAGCAATACTGCATGCACTAAAGAAATGGCGAACTTACCTAATGGGAAGAAACTTCAAGGTAAAAACTGATCATGATAGTCTTAAACACTTTTGGAACAAAGACTATCTTCAGAAGAGCAGCAAAAATGGGTCACAAAGATGTTGGGTTATGACTTTGAAATAATCTACAAAAAAGGAAAGCTTAATGTTGTTGCAGATGCACTCTCAAGAAAGAATGAAGAGGTGGAAGCATTGCTTTGTGCCATTTCTATTATCCCACCAGATTGGATAACTGAAGCAAGAGATGAATGGAAGAAGGACAAAGATGTATGGATACTCATTCAAAAGTTGCAGCAAGATCCTAGTACATCTGATACATTTAGTTGGAAAAATGATTCCTTATGGTACAAAGATCGCTTATATCTTTGTAAGAATTCCAACTAAAACAAAAGATTCTTCTGGAATTGCACACTTCTCCTTTAGGAGGACACTCAGGATTTTTAAAAACTTACCACAGGGTGAAGAAAGAATTTTTTTGGGATGGCCTTAAATCTGATATTCAAAATTTTGTGGCGGAATGTTTGGTTTTCCAGTAGAATAAAGTGGAAACAATTAAGACCCTGTGACTTCTACAACCTTTATCCATTCCAAGTCAACGTTGGGAGGAGATTTCAATGGATTTTATCACAGGTTTACCTAAGTCTAAAGGAAAGAGTGTCATCATGGTGGTAGTTGATAGACTTACCAAGTATGCACACTTTTGTGCATTATTTCATCCATTTAAAGCAAGTACAGTTGCTACTACATTTATGGATAGAATTCAAAAGCTACATGGAAGCCCAAGGGTTATTGTGAGCGACAGAGATCCCATTTTTACTGGAAATTTTTGGACGGAGTTATTTTCTCGTTTGGGTACTCAATTAGCTCATAGCTCATCTTATCATCCTCAATCTGATGGTCAAACTGAGATCGTAAATAAATGTTTGGAAGGATATCTTTGTTTTTTTGTATCTGATAAACAAACACAATGGGTCAAGTGGTTACCTCTTGCCGAATGGTGGTATAACACTTCCTTCCATACTGCAGCAAAAATGACCCCATTTATGGCACTTTATGGATATCATCCACCATCGATCACATCATCTTTAAGGGAAAATTTGAAGGTTCAAGCAATGGAATATCACATCGAGCATCAACAAGAAGTTCTCCAACTCTTAAAGGATAACCTGAATTTGGCACAAAATCGAATGAAACAACAGGCAGATCAACATCGCAGCGAGAGAAGTTTTGATGTATGAGATTGGGTATTTTTACGGCTACAACCATACAAACAAATGTCCCTCAAGCAAGCTAAGAAGGATAATAAATTATCACCAAAGTACTATGGTTCTTACAAGGTGTTGCAAAAGATTGGTTCTATGGCATACAAATTGGAGCTTCCTGCTTCTTCGCGAGTACATCCAGTTTTCCATGTTTCATGCTTAAAGAAGGTTATAGGTGAAAATCTTCCAGTTCAAACAGTATTGCCAGAACTTCATGGGGAAGGGAAAATCATATTGGAACCTGAAGCAGTCATGGAAAAAAGAACTCGACAACTACGGAATCGATCAATTTCAGAGTATCTCATCAAGTGGAAGAACTTACCCACCGAAGATTCTACATGGGAGGATGAGAATTTTATACAGAAGCACCCAGAGCTACTCAAGTGTTGAGGACAACACTTTTTTTGAAGGAGAGGGGCATGTTAGGTCCCTATATCACTAGTATAGCCCTTTATTATTGTTAGTGTAAACCCCTTATTGTTATTATTGTACCCTTGTAACCCCCATTTTGTTATTATTGTGCCCTTAAATTATTATTGTTAGGTCGGCTAGGATTACATTGTGGCCCACTAGGATTACATTATGGCCCCATGGACTCCTATTTATAGAAAGGAGGTTTTGTGAATTGTATCATCCAAGAATTGTTCATTTATGTAATGTATTGGAGGTTGCCCCCTCGAAGAGGCTCATTTCTAAGGCGTTGATATCTCTTTTCTTCTCTTTTTGGAGCTGGTTACACAACACTCAGTTTGAATAGTGTTTTAGACAGTGGTTAGAGGGCAGTATTGTTGAAACGAACTTAGAGTTTCTTTGTTACTGTGGTTGTTACACATTTTTATAGTATTGGTGAATTTTTTAACCATATTAAAGGACCCTTACTACCTTTGAGAAATAGTGATAGCCCACAGGGAAACAAAAGTAGATTATGTTTGAATTTTCAAGGTAGAGCCTAATTTAGAAACAGTGGTCATAGTCTGAAATACTTTATCACTTCAAAAGTCCTTTGTGTGTGGAAAAACGGTGAAACCTAGTGAAACCTCCTTTGTTCCATGAAACAGAGTATGTTATGAAAATCTTTTAAATCAATTTGAAGGTGTTTTGTCTACCTGTGTATGAGAAACAGTGAATACAAGAAGAGTGTTTTTTATTGTGAGGGGTGTTTTGTCTTTGTCTAAATACAAGGCTGTCTTGTTTATACCAAAACACAAAGGATCCTTGTGACCTTACCCAAACACAGTAACAATTTGACTGTGTACTACTTTATTTGATAACTACTTGTTGCTTGGCCCAAAAGAAGACAAAACAGTGATTTGTAAGGAGCAGAAAGTTGGTGTTAAAGAACCGTTTCACATAGAATTTGAAGCAATTTGCCTTGGTCAAACAGTGACTAACAAGGAGGACAGAGGTGTGTGCTTGAGAAAACATTCCAAAGGCCATTTGAGATAGCTTGGTGTTGCAGAGAACATTCAAAACAAGATGCCTCCCAGGAAAGAAAGTAGGATTGGCCTACACAAGAGATTTGAGCATGTTTCCACTGAAGAAGTGAATGCCCTTCTCCAATCTACCCCTCTCACTACATTGTTCAAACAAGAGATAGAGAAAAATCGGGAAGCATGGCTTGAGATAGTTAATGATCACTTGGAGAAGAAATTGGAGAAGGAAAATAGAGACTTGGACCTTCAACAGAGAATGACTGGGCATTATAAAAAGCTCAATCAGTTACCCCGACGGAAATTGAAGGCTGCTCAGGAAAAACTCAAGGAGGCTAAAGGGAAGCACCCGGAACCAAAATTGAGGAAATACACCTCAAGGCTCCAAATTTTGGCCTCAGCTTCACAACATGTTTCTGAAAACCCTTAAGGGTCATGCTCCTCGAAATTGGGCGAAATTCAACAAATTTTGGTTTTTTGTCATTTTTGGGTTTTTGGCCAAAACTCATGGGCGTCGCCATTTTAGTTTGGGGAATCCTCAAAGGATGAAAATAGTATAATTGGATGCCATATTTTCAGGGGAATATACTCAGCAATTTTTATACCAATTGAAGATCGTTTACTCCCCCAAAATGGCGAAAAACACTCGTTTTTTCTACACTCTGCCCCATTTATCAGCAAGGCCTATTTTTTGGTTTTTTACACACAGATCTATTTTTGGAGGACTTATAATGGTAGTTTCAGAGAAAAATAAACATTTTCATAAATTAGACACTCAAAGATTTCCAACGAGCCATCATGAGCCTTGTTTCGACATTGGGAAGGCCTCCAAAAGTTGCCGGCAAGTCAGGGGACCTTTTGCTGATGTATTTTTTGAGCATTTTTGTAAAAATTGAACCTTTCAAAAGTGAATTTTCTTCATGTGCGTTTAGCTATTTTTGTACATGATAAGTTAGGAAAAGTCAATTTATTTCTCTTTTTTAGCGTTTTTTCAGATATTTTATTAGATATTTTGTGCCTTGGGCTTTGCAAAGCCTCAAGGAAAAAATCAGATATTTTGGATAGGCCAATGAGATTGCAAGTTGAACTAAGAGGTTTTCCTCACTTTGGCCTATATATTCCAAAGGCTTTCATTGTAAACAAGGCTGAAATTGATGAATAGAAACATTATATGGTCATATAAGCTTTGGAAGAAACACTTGTCTCATGCTTTTGGATAGTTTCTTAGATGTTCTTGGATGATGAAAGAGGATTGTTGTTGGATTACATGACTTGGTAGAATGGTATAGTGTCTCTCTCTCTCTATTTTGTGTCCTATTTTTAATTCATGAATCCATGTTCTTGCTTGCTATAAGACAGTAGAGAAAAAAATTGAGACATGCCCTTGGAGACACCTCAAATTTCTTGTTTCTTTATAGCTTCCATGTTTTCTTTATTCTTAGTCATATTAAAGAATCCTTGATTGCTCTTTAATAACTAAATAATATTGTTTGCTTGTTTTATTTGTGGTTTTATGCATGCTAAGTATGATTTACGGTATGCCCTGCTTACTCATGGCTAGCCATAGTTCCACCTCTGAAACTTCTATTTGATTGATTAGATTGTCATTTGTTGAACCAAGGAGGTCTTGTTCTGATCTTGCCCTTTTCCTAAAACTATGCAATATTGTTTTCAAAGTGCCCAATAGTTTGAAGTACTATGTTTAGGCATTCCTACATAGTGATTTGAGTTGTTTGTCTATCTTAAATGTATTTCCCCAAAGTTTGATAGCCATTTCCTAAAGTTAGAGAGTCATATATCTCTATGCATGGCTTGAATGTTTATTTCTATGCATTGATTAGCTTACACTTACCTTTCTCATGATTAATGGTTTTCCCTACCATGTTTATGTCAGCTATTAAACTATTTGTGCTTGAAATCCTTTGTTATTCACGAACTTGATGTCCATCTCACTCCATTTTTCTCAAAGATCCATTTTACCTCGAATCAAATCGGCCCTTCAACAACCTTGTATCACCATCTAAAATATTTCTTGACATTTTCGACCCCATAGGCCAGTTGATCTAACATATTTTCACCTATCTTATGTCTTTGATCATTTCATCCCTCACAACCTAAAAACCAAAAATCTACTTCATGACTAGCCTAAAATCAGAACACAATAAGAAAACACACAGATATCCCTTACACAAGTAGAGAGAACCCTCTCTGAGTCCAGGAAGGCTAGGTCCTTGGGATCCAAAGATTGGTTTGATGTTACACTGTCATTTGGCTTGCCAATCAGCCAAATCACAGGACCCTAACATAGTGTCGATCACGGTGGGACTCTTAGTAATAAACAAACTTAGATTCCCTAAACATTTCAGCAGCCTTAGAAATACTATCTGATTGACTTATCCCACTGCTCACTAACAATAATGGCGATCACGGTGGGACCTTCCGAGTTAGTGAGAATCTAAGTACTCCTTAGTAACTCCCGAAGTCTCAATCAAACTTAGAAAACTTAAGTGTTGCTTGAAGAGTAGAAGCTAGCTCTTTCACCATCTTAGAAAAATGATGATTCAGTTATAGGAAACTCTTCCAAACCTCATAGGCTACATAAAACTCAAAAAACCCCAAAACATTCCCAGATTGGCTTTTCCCTAGTTATTGGTGGTGGACCATAACTACATCTTTACAAAAAAAAACAAGTTCCACCTAGCGACTCCACTAGCCTCCAGTAGGCCTGAAAACTCCATAAAAAACCAAAAAATTCATAAACCATACCTTTATGTTGACTCATCCTTCCAAAAGCTTAAAACTAATGGTGCAAACTCTGTAATCAGTGACAAACTAAGTATAACTTAGTGATTCAGAAGACTTCACCTAAACATAGGGGATAAGGAGAAATCTTCTTGCCAAAAAGAACCATTAGTTTGTCCATACAGACTAGTAAACTGTTGAAACCAAGTGAATCACTCTTCTTTGCAAGTTTTCATCTCAAAGTTTGCGATAAAACTTTTTTCCAAAAGCATCTTTGGTAGTGTTAGTGGTGGACCGTAGTTCTCATAGAAATCCACCTGGCGACTCCATTAGTCCATCTTTTTGTTTTGACCATCCTTCACATTAGTAAAACCCTAAAGAGGCCATCCATCCGAAACAATCACAAATACCATCCTCTCTAAACTCTAGACTTGAAATTTGGCTTCACGAAGAATCAACACCAGATCTCATCCAGACCCAAATCCCCCTATCATAGTAGATGACCCAGAGAAGATTCTGTGGCAAGATTTTGAAACTAGCAATTTAGCTACCGATAGGTCCATCCGTAAAGCAAGATCAGTACCTGAACATCTCACAGCCTTGCAGGATTCCCCATTTGACTTAAAATCATCAAAAACCATTTTTGGAAGCAAGTCACAAAGTAAGATAGACTTTGCCAATCTTGAGCCCCTAGATCTGCCACAGAGTCATAGTAGAGAAGCCTCACCTACTACACCTCCAGACTTTCAGCTTCTCCATCACTTTGGCTCCTACCACCCGAGATCTGCTAAAAATCAAATCACTAGTCCAAGTACATCTGCCACACCCATCCAAACCACTATTGTTCAAACCACCTCAGCTCATCCCACAAGCCCTCATTTTGTACATCATCCATTATCTCCCATCATGGTAGCCTAGTATGCACCCTTGGTGCTGCCACAGCCTTTGGCTCCCTTACAAAATGACTATCAATATACTCTATTGAGAATACTCTATTGAGAATCACACATGAAATATATGATCAACAACCAAGAGAGGCCAGATAACATCCCAATGTACTCCTTGCATTCCAATCTGAACTCTTTCGTTTTACACACTGATGAGGACATTGAAGAATAGTCAGAAGGATTTGAAACAAAATTAGACCCACCACATCAGCTGCCCCAAGTTCTCTATGATGAACTGGACACTCAAAACTATCATGATCATGAACAGCTATGTCTTGAGGAAAGAGATTTTGTTCCTTTTGAAACAGGGATAGAGCAAGAAGCACAAACCATTATGTACTATCAAGCAAATTCTCAAACCTTAGGCAAACATCAGCAGTAACATCAGGAAAATTTTTCAGAATAGAGGCATTAAAAGACTTACATATCACAAACCTCTTTGGATCTCAGGAGCAAGGAAGCTTAATTTTCTTACCATACCTTAAGGATTTACCATCATATAACTCTACCATTTCAAATGAAACCTTGACTGTAGCCATAATAGCTCAAAATCTAGAAAAAATGCCTGATAAACTTCTTATGAGAGGAGATGATGACTGCAGTCCAAATATACCTGAGTTACTTGAACTGGCTAACATTCTGTCACTCCACCAAAGACTTAGAACTGCTAGAATTGGCAATCTTATTCAAAACACTACTTCATACGAAGAAAATAGTGAGAAACACTATGCCACTGCCATCACTCCAAGAAACAACTTCGACAAAAGAAAATAAAAAAATCTAAACCAAACAGTATTAATCAAAGATAAAATAGCTGGTTATAGGATCTGTTTTGATTTTAAAAGAACTAATACACACCCTTGTGACAAAAAAATTATCCTTCCTACCCAAGACCATGATATAATGATGATAAGTGCTTTTAATCATATGTCTTTGCAAGATGATGTTTCAAGTTATAGCCAAATGATTCCTTTGCAAAGTAGACAACTCAAAGAATTTTTCCAATATGCTGGAAGAAGTTCTAGTTTCAAACCCAGAATTGCAAAACCACTGGATATCAAAAATATGCTCCTAAAAGCCATGTTTCCAGTTTTGAATTTCTGCATTTTGATGTACCTTGATGATGTCATCATATACTTAAAAAATGACAAAGAATATCTGCATTATTTGAAAAATATGTACAACAAAGGAAGGAGTGGAAATCAGAGGTATAAAGAGGTACAACGGGAAGATACGGGGCTGTTCAGAGATTCATGCATGAATCCTTATGTCATGCTTGAAAGAGAAAATTTTCCAAATTTTTCTTTTCAAGAGCTGAGTGGACCAAGAGTGGTAGGAGATCCTTATGAGGATAAGATGCTTAAGTTTCGCCATTTCCAAGATTTTTGAGTCAAAACTTTTTCAATCATTGTATATACCATTGTTTTAAAAACAGATCAAAAACAGAAAGTTCAAAAACAATAGAAAAATAGAAAAAGAGGGCAATTTGAAAAATATAAAGAAGGCCCCATGTTCAAAAAATAGTCATTCAGAAAGCAAACAAGTCTAAATGCCGCTACTAGTGCTCAAATGTATTGTTCAATTATCTAGCCTAATCATAACTAAACATGTTTTAAATTTATTTGCTGATAAGTTAGTGAGTGGAAAAGATGGTCAACATTGTGTAAGCTTGACTTATCAAAGAGAGTAGATTAGGAAAAGATACTGGTTCCACATGCTCAAAACATAATCAAAGAGGAAAGCAGGGATGAAAAACAAATTGTGTATCCTAGCCCTGATTTTCTAGATTTCATTTTATGAAAAATAATATTTGTGTTCAGCTTGTCTTTCGTGCTACAAGTACATGAAAAATCAGACTATCTAATCCTGATTTGGTCATTTTTCAATTTCATGTTTTAGATTAGAGAATAAAATCCTGTCAAACAACTTAACCTTGACAGTTGATCTAGCATAGGTAGAGAAACAAAGGAGTTCATCAGCTTAATCTAAACTGCTGACAGATATAAGTGTAGAACTAGATAGGTTAATTTTTAAAAAAAAAAAAAAAAAATTATGTCAAAGGGTTGCTAGTCCAAATGCACCCAAAAGAAGAAAAAATGTTAGGAAATATAGTGGGGTAGGTAGAAATATCATTGATGCTAATCATGCTGTCAATTTTCAGAAATAACATCAAGGAAGAAATATATTTGCGCCAATGGATAAAGCCATTGGTCTTCAAAGAACCAAGATCTGAAATTTTGGACACCTCCTGAAAAGGAGCTGCCCTCCCCAAATGGTCCAGTGTTACACCATTTTTTGGTCATCTAACCTATTATCATTAGATGAACCCAAGTACACCATGTAAGACCAATTTTACCCTAAGTAAAATTGCTTTCACTATGTGAAATAACTTAGTAAAACACCTTTATTAAGTTGTTTATGGTCTAAACAGGAAACCCCAAAAGGAAATAATAAACAAATCTATATTTGTGTATATTTCCTATTCATATTTAACTCAAAACAAGGAAATTAATTAAATAAATCCTTATTTATTTGATTATTTCCTAGGAATAAGTTATTTAAATCATTATTTAAATAATATTCCTAGTTAAATTTGACTAAATCATTTTTAAATAATTAAATAAATCATTATTTATTTAATCATATTCCCACCATTTCCCTAAAATAATACATAAATCATTTATTTATTTATTTTTTATAAATAAAGGAATTGACCCAAGTCAAAAATCCTTTTCCCTCCAACAAATATAATAAAATATTCCTAAAAGGTGGTTCTAGAATTTGATTAATAATATTTTATTCATGCACCAAGTTCTAGATCGCCCTAATATTTTGTTATGAATAGAAGGGTTTTCCCCATTCATTAGTCACCTTTCATTGCATTAGATCACTCTAGATCTATACTCTTGGTCACACTCTCCATTTTGTCTTGTGAGCTCCCTTTGAGTTCTATGTTTGTCTGGGTTTTCTACACCAACAAGAGAGAGAAATTTTAGATTTGAAACACTGAGGAATTTCAAGAACCCATCCCATTGAGGAGAACTGGAAAACACCTTTCTTGTTTTACTCTTAGGTACCCCTTTTCAATATAATATAAAAATTCTTTCAAATAAATTGTTCTTGTCTTGTCTATTGGATGCATGGACCCACATTTTACTTTAACTACTTAATGTCTTTTTATGCTTAGATCTAGATCACCTAATTGCAGATTTAAAGATATTGGTAGCCATCTTTGATGTTAGGGTTATTTGTTATGCGTAGCTAAAGTGGTCTTTTATGACAAAAAATTCATACTAACAATTGGCGACTCCACACGGGTTTTCTTTTGCAACCGCTGTCATTTTATATATTCCTGCATATCCAGCTATTTCAGACCCTAAGGTGTCTCTTCAGTTTTTTTTTCCTATTTTTATGGTGCTTTTCACCTCTAAAACCATCAAACATTAAAAATTTTAACTTCTGTGTTTCTGGCCCTATTGCACAGGTGACAGACATTAGCCGCAGCTGAGACGACAACTTTTTCTGAAATCTGCCGCCGAGAGACCCGGATTTGTAGGTTTCACTTATCAGCCCAAAAACTGCGACATGGACTGGAGGGCACACTTTTCTGCCCCAAAACTGCGACCTGGACTGAAAACAGGTCAAAACCTGTGACCTGCACTTTTTTCTGTAATTTTCCAGCAACTTTTTTGGGTTTGTCTGAAGCTTCTGTCAGGGTTTTCAAGCCTCCGTCTCTGCCCGTTTAGACCTGTTTCTGATCTGATTCACTCAATTGAGTGGGAATATTTCCCCTTAGGGCTTTAGTACCCTCCAATTTTTGTGGGTGAGTTTTAGCAGTTTCAGACGTCTGAATTTTCATAGTTTCAGCCTTCTTCTTTTCAGATCTGATAGCTCATTTTCAAATCCCTCCAGATCAGCTCTTCTCCCTTTCAAATCACCTCATTTAGTTTTGTTTGGGTTTCTCTCTAGGGTCACCTCCTTGCCCCTTATACCTTTAGCTGATCCTCTTCTTTGTAGCAGCAACCTTGCCTCTGCCTCTTTGCTATTCTTTGCACCTCTTTTCAATAGATTTCTCCTTTAGATCCCTGTCCCTCCCGACCTTAGATCTATTGGCCTCTTTTTAGCGTGTTTAGATTAGATTTTTTCCCTCTTATAGACTAGTTTTGAGAGACCCGCTTCCTTGGGTTAGATTGATGCATTTTTAGCTATTATTTTTCTGTTATTTCAGTCTTATTTACCGCAGATTTATTTTCATTCACACAACACACTTTTTCTTTTACTCTCAAAACGTTTGGGTTTAAAAATTAAAATTAACACATGCCACACACCGACCCTAAGTGAAGAAGAGCCTAGTTAACACCGCCTGGCAAAGACTTTAAAATCAATTGACACTGCACCTCTCTGCCCTTGTTTCTACATTGACCTCACTTGATTTTTCTCCTCACTGCCCTTGTCGGTTTTTCTTCTTCCCGTCATCATTGCGCCTCCAAGGCGTTTGTCCCAGAGACTTCTTGGCCTTCACCCTCAGTTTCTGGTTGGTCGACTTCCTCCTTCACATCGTCATCGAGTAAGTCCTCCCTCGAGTCCGCACTCCAACTCTTCTTATGATTGTTCGGGTTCTCCCCCTATTACCTTCACCATGTCTATTTCAGGGCCTAGCACTAGTGGCAACCCTAGTCCTACTGCTGGGTCCATTTCCAATGGAACCACTACGGGACCTACCTTGACTTCCCCTTTGCTCCCTTATATGGCCGGTCTCAGTCTCCCCGACTTCAATTAGCTGATCAATGATCTTATTCACCACAATGTCAGTTGGCCTACTATGCCAACCAAGCTCCCCTCCGACATTCCCAAGTTCGAAGGCCTTGCTAGTGAAAATCCCACCAACCATATCCGATCTTTCTATATATGGTGTTCATCCAATTCCATTACTGAAGATTCCATCCGTCTTAGATTGTTCCAATGCACGCTTACTGGCGAAGCTTCTAAATGGTATGTTGACCAGGTCACCTCTTCCCATACCAACTTTGTGACCATTTCCCAAGCCTTTTTATCTTATTTCCAGCTCCCTCTCCATTACGACACTGGTATAGAGCTCTTGACTTCTTTTCGTCAATCCTCTTCAACCCGCCTTTCCGCTCATGTCCAGGAATGGCAGAGAAGACAGAGCTTATGTCGAGCCCCCACCTTTGAAGATCAAGTTTATATGGACTGGTTCCTTCACTCTCTCTTACATCCCATTGGCAAAGATGTCGCATCCCACTTTCCCCAAACCAAAGAAGCCACCCTCCAAATAGCCTTGAAATATGACCTTATCTATTCTCAATCTGGTTATGTTTATACCATCCTTCTTGACCTCCCAAAACCCAATGGCCTTAACGCCCCGGGGGCATCTCACCCTACCGATGGTATTGCTGGAGCTCATTCACATACCTCTGCTCAACCTCTTATGGGCTATGGTTTCCCTCTAGGAGGGGCCAGCACCTCCAACACTTTTCCCCCTCCAGCTAGCATGTTTCTAGGATACGACCTGCCTCCTCCTTTTTCCCACACTCCTTCTTACCTCAATGTTTCCCATCCTAACCCTTATACCTACCCATAGCCTGGTGTCCTAGCTCCTCCAACATTTGGACCTCCCACTCCCTTGCCTTCTTCGCCCCCGCAGCCACACTTACTACCCCCTCTAGGGCAAGTATTTGTGCAGCAAGGCACGACTAATCCTCTTCCTTCTCAAAGAAAGAGGAGAGGCAGTCCATTTGCCTCTGGTAATCATGGTTCCAATCCTTCAAGTATCGATTCTAACAATGCCAACCAGCCTCAGGGTTCTCAGCCTAAGCCGGACAGGCCGCTTCGCACTAATAAGCCCTGTTCGTGTTGCGATTTTTATGGTCATTACACTCATGATTTCCCCCTATTACCACAGATGCGACAGATGTGGGAGTCTCAGGCCACCGTGCAGGGACAACATTCTTCCCCTAATGTCCCTCCCAATACGGCTACTTCTCAACCTGCTGTGTTTACTGATCCTTTCCCTTAATAAGTATTTGTGGCTACGTAACCACCTCATGCGCCGGTAACCACCCAACATTCCCCTTCTGGTTCCACCGATTACTAGATCCTAATGATGGCCTCTAACCAACCTCTTACCGCCGACCTCAATCTCCAAACTCGGTCTCGTCAGTACTCCACGCCTCCCGCTCCATCTATCCCTGAGTCCCCATCTTCAGGTCCTACAGATCCTTTGTCGCCACCCAACGGTCCCTTGCAAATCCCTCTGCCCAAATCTGAGGTTCATACCAAGATTCCTAAGGGCCCATTACGCTAAAATGCTACCTCTGGTCAGGTTTCCCATTCATACAGCATAGTAGATGATCTGGCCCAATCTCCTGCTGCCATTTCAACACTAGAACTCCTCCAGTCGTTTCCTTCTCAAAAGAAGTCTCTACTATCTGCGTGGGTGTTGTAGATCCTACTGATGACCAATCGATTGTTTTTGATGCCCGTTAGTCAGACCATCCCCCACTTCCTACTTCAGTTGCTTTCCAAATCCCAGTCAAAATCTGAAATGCCAACGTCGCTCGGTGCATTATTGATGAGGGGGCATCTACCTGTGTGATGCCTGCTTCGGTTTGGAAACAAATTGGATCTCCTAAGCTGGCCCCTTCCATAATCACCCTTCATGCATGGGATGGCCATGCCTCCCAGCCCATTGGCCTATTCCGTAACTGTCCTTTCACCCATGTGGGCAAGACTGTTTGTGTCGACATCGAATTTATCGACGCCCCTCTCAACTAAAAAATTATTTTGGGGCGTAGTTACACATATGCCATGTCTACCGTCCCATCCGTAGTCCACCGCAAGATGTTCTTCCCGCATAATGGAAAGATTGTCACCATCGACCAGTTGACATATCATGAACCAAAATCTCAGACTTCCCCTAAGTCCACCATCTCGGCTGTCACCAATAAGAAAAATCTTGATTCTTTGATCAGTGTTTCCCCTGGCGTCTACAAAGACTCCTCCTTTCTTGGAACCTTCCCAGGTCCTCCCCCCCCTCCTGTCTCTGATCCTAGCTTATTGAATGTTTGCATGATGCAATCATCTTAGGCTGACCTTCCACAGCCTGATTCGGCTAGTCAGCAACCTCAATCTCGCCCCCTGCAACATGCACCTAGCCCTTTGCCTCAGCTGACCGACCCTCTTCCGCCTGGACCTTTCGATCCACCTCATACGTAGGAACCTTCCTACCCTCCTGAGTTGGTTCCCCCAAGTCTCCACCATATCGGAGCCGTCCCTCTTGGCCATTACCCCGTTGGTCATATACCTTTCCTTGCTCCCCCTCTCGAAGTCTATTCGATTCCCATCATGGCCACCCTTTCCCTCCCTAATTTAACCTTGGGAATCCTAGTATGGTATCTTACTCCTCTAGCTGAGACCCCACCCGGCCACCCCAAACCATACCTTGCTGTGACACTGGTTCAACCGATTCCCTTTTCTCCTTCCATCGCTACGGTGCCCCTATCTCCTCCGCAAGACCATCCTCATGATATGCCAGCTACAGGCAAGAAAAGAAAAGCTCGCAAGGGGGCATCCAAAGACAAAGCCACCGCACCTGATCCTACCCCTCCTCCACCCACCAAGCCATGTGCCTTGTGTGATGGTGTCGGTCATGCCACCCATACTTTTTCGGAGTTGCCCTGTATCCAACCCATGGTTAAGGTCGCATTCCCTGAATCTATGGTCCCTGAGACCTCTGTTTCTTCCTCGTCCACAGCCAAGCACCCTAAGACTCTCCATACCAACAAAACCTGTGCTCTGTGTGGTGTCCATGGCCATTATTCTCACCATTTTCCTCACCTCATGCATTACCGAGCCTCTTTACAGGTCATTCGCGAGTACGAGGTTGAGAAAAATAAATACACCTCTCACATCCTTTCTCAGTATGCGTCAGGCTTATTCAAGGATCCCCTTGCTACCATTGACATTCCTCCCCCTGATGTTGAGATGTCGGAACCTGCTGCTTCCCTCCTATACCTATCATCATCCGCATGACCGTCAGAGTACATTTCCTCTGAATCCACTCCATCTGTTTTTCTTGATCCCCCTTCAGCAACATTCGTGGGCTCTACATTCTTTGACCATCTTCTTACTTGTTCTTTTTTCATCCCCAGTGACGATCCGTATGTGCACCTTTCTTCCCATGCTGATGATTTCAGTAGCTTTGTAGCGTCATGCGGTTTCCTCAACCTTTCCCTTTCCCCCCATCACCAAGATGATACCATCCGTATCTATGATGTCCTTCGCAGCATGAGCTCTCGCTTTTCCTCACATAGTTCTCATTCATCACCCTCTAGTCGATCTATGAGTCCTAGCCATCCTACCCAGACTACTCCCTCCCATAGTCGTCGTTTGATGTCTACCCTATACTCACGCTGCCATCATTATTCTCGTTCCTCCCATTTCTTGTCTTGTGACGCTATTCCACCGGACCTCTCATCCACACATTATATTGGCTATGCTGATGGGGCAAGTCGCTATTCCTGAAATCTCGCCTCGGCCGCATGGGCCATATTTACCCCCTTGCATACCCTCGTTCTGTCCAACAGGGTTTGCATTGGCAATGCCACCAATAATCAAGCCGAATATGATGCAGTATGTGGTCTCTTAGCCGATGCCCTCTCTCATCGCATTCTCCATCTGCACATTCGTTTAGATTCCTTGCTTCTTGTCTTAGAACTCAATAGCGTCTATCTTGTGCATAACCCTATCCTGTTTAGACAATATTTATGAGTGAAACTTTTGATACGTGACTTTAGATTCATTACTTTCATCCATGTACCTAGAAGCCAAAATCACTACGTAGATAGAATTGCAAATCATGTTCTAGACTGGAATTTATCACACATAAGACAATAAAATTTCAAACCATCAATACAATGCATATACATAATATATATCATATAACACATTTTTTAGATTCCATCTACTCTGAAACGTATGACATGCCCATAGCATGTTACAAAAAACAAAACTACAAAATTGGGGGGCACCACTTGCCCCTACATACACACTGGGGGGCACCACCTGCCCTAAATATAATCACTCTCTGGCAGATCCTGAGCCAATGGCTCTACTCCTGCAGCTCGTAGATCACACACAGTCTGACTGGCCATTGCCATGCGTCGCATGATACCTCGCCATTCCGAGGGTAGCCCAATACATAGCTCTATGTACTGGTCGTCTAAATCCTGCCAACCACGCTCCGACACACCGGTCAGCAGCCCCTCACATCTACGACAAATTTCCTCCAAAAGAGCAGCCATATCCTCGTTCTGTGCCCTCCTCGATCCACTAGCACCTGTAGCTCCAGCTGCTTCAGGTCATCCCATATATCTGGCTAGTTTCACCGGAGCTATATCTACATTCCAAAAAGTATAAGGATCAGTACCATAAATAATATTCACAAACTTTAACATGCGCATAACAGATTAGTTACTTGTCACTTACCATCAGGCCCCCATACTTGACCAGGCGGAAGCGGCAAGTCCGGATCTCCCCAATAACTCATCCCACTATAGGGATAGTCGTATATGTACAATGGCATTTGATCCCAATGAGCAAAGCACTCTGGTCAGAACACCCATCCGACCACCCCTCCCCCTCCTCTACACAATAGTCATCCCACCGACGCATTCGGGGCTCTCTCGGACCCCCATCAGGTAGCTGTACATGAGATCGTAAGGTTGGGATCTTCTCAAAAAATAAGGAGCACAATATAGTCCCATAAGCACAATCATGATTCATTTGCTGCTTACATAGCGACAACTGTCGTTTCAATGACACCAACATCATCTGGGCCCACCCATAGTAGGTCCCACTCAACACACTCTCTACAATCATCATCTGCCCTCCAGTGATGTGATGGAGCGCCTGGCTGCCCAAGATCCATAACACTGCTACTGCCACTGCCCAGGTCTCCAACCTCTCTATATCCCCAATCGATATCCGAGTCCCTTTGACTTGGACACCTGGTCGAAAATGTCGCTCAACAAAATCCATGATGTTACGCCCTCGTGGTAACACTGGCTGTGTATTTACCACCATCCCTAATGGTGGGAGACCAGTCAGGAAATACAGATCTTGGACTGTCAGCTCAATATTGTGCCCCTGCACTATAAACACCTCATGATCTGGATCCCAATAACTGATAATTCGGGCCAACAAGGGCTCCCCATCCCTCATCAAAGGGTTCTCCACAAATTTCATAACCCCAAACCTAGCCAATGCACGACGGACACCCTGATCCGCTTGGATTTCCATCTGTAATGTTCCTAGGTCTCTCTCTCTCCACTTGATCCATATATCTGCCATATCTACACAAAACCATCATCTTTTTCAATCTACAGATAGGTAAAATTGCATTACATTACATAAAAACTGAATCTCAGCCTATAACAACACTAAAACCACCTCCATCTCACAGGTCGCACTTTTTGGCCAAATCCTGGGATAGGTCGCACTTTTCAAGCCCAAACCTACGTCCCAGGTCGCAGGTTTTGCCCCAAAAAGTGCAACCCAGCTGTAATGATGAGGTAGGGGCTGTTACTGAGATTTGGGCTCCTAATCTGAACTTTTAATCCATAAAAAATGAAGAGTAGGATTAGGCCTCTTACCTGCACTCAAATGGGTGTCTATTAGTTTTTAATTTTTTTATACTTCACCAGGACACATTTTGTCGAAGAAGGGTCTATTCACCTCCCCTCCAAATCAAATTTCTTCACTTACAACACTTGTACTTGGGGCACCACTTTGCCTCCTTACTTGTCTTTGTTCGTGTCAATTTTCGTCACGAGATACCCTATTGTACTCATGTTTTCATGGTCCCCCATTGGACCTTTACTATGCAATAGCACCATCGAGTCACCCTTGTTTAGATCATCCGAGTTGAGTCATCATCAGTCATGGAGTCTATCTCGAGTCCCTTGGTATCCCACTCTAGTCCTCCATCCTTCATTTCTTGGTCCCTCTCTCGTGTTGCACATTAGGGCCTTCAGTAGCATTTTCCCTTATCCCTCATGTTATTGTGTCAGTCGCTGCCATGCCATTCATGCCCTTTATTCTCTAATAAGGGAATTCGTCCATTCGCTACTCAGTATCCCTCATTTCATCATCATCATTAGTGTCCATATATTAGTCACTCTACTATTTTCTCTCGTGCCTTAGTTGGGGTTCCCTTCTTTCCTCACCTATGGCGGACCTACTTCTATCGACATTAGCTCATTTACTCCAGAAGCCAGGTATAAGGGGCAGTGTACCTTGGTTCGAGCTCTTTTCAGCATGATCGTGATCCATACACTTGATGGTCCAGTGATGCAGCAGCAGCTATTGGTGATTCCTGGGTGTGTGTGATATGTCTCAACCCTCATGAGGGGGTGGCCCTGCAGGTAGTCCCCCACATGCCTGGATGACTTCTTCATTTCATCCTTTGATGCAGCTCCTCCCATTTGATGATATCAGCCTCAGCCGCTTGCAGCGCCTCTTCGAGTTGCATGTATCAGTCAGATTTTGCGAGCCCTTCCCCGTGTGTAGGGGGCGTTTGGGTGTATTTGTATCTCATGTACTAAACTATTGTTGTATAAGTCTTGACGGTTATTCCAGGCATAGCATGTATGTGGGATTCATCGTGGATTCATCATTCTATTTTTCTGGCTCCTATTTATGCCAGCATATACTTCATGGTTCGGTTCCTTGTTTATTGGACTTCCTATTCTTTGTACTTTGTCTCGGCAGGCATAGGTATGCCTCCCCCACCGTCTTTAGCACAGATAACACTTCATAAACTAGAGACTTGTTGCACCTATAAGTCTTGTCTCCTCAGGTTCTAGTCCTTTAGCACATTAGACTACCTTACATTTCTCTCTCTGACTTCCCTCTTGATGTCTAGTGATTGAGTTCTTACAACGTACTTTGGGTATACAATTTGCTCCTAACACTCGTATGTTGGGGGGAAATCTGTTACACCATTTTTTGGTCATCTAACCTATTATCATTAGATGAGTCCAAGTACACCATGTAATACCAATTTTACCCTACGTAAAATTACTTTCACTATGTGAAATAACTTAGTAAAACACCTTTATTAAGTTGTTTATGGTCTAAACAGGAAACCCCAAAAGGAAATAATAAAAAAATCTATATTGGTTTATATTTCCTGGTCATATTTAACCCAAAACAAGGAAATTAATTAAATAAATCCTTATTTATTTGATTATTTCCTAGGAATAAGTTATTTAAATCATTATTTAAATAATATTCCTAGTTAAATTTGACTAAATCATTTTTAAATAATTAAATAAATCATTATTTATTTATTTATATTCCCACCATTTCCCTAAAATAATAAATAAATCATTTATTTATTTATTGTTTATAAATAAAGGAATTTATCCAAGTCAAAAATCCTTTTCCCTCCAACAAATATAATAAAATATTCCTAAAGGGTGGTTCTAGAATTTGATTAATAATATTTTATTCATGCACCAAGTTCTAGATCGCCCCAATATTTTGTTATAAATAGAAGGGTTTTCCCCATTCATTAGTCACCTTCCATTGCATTAGATCACTCTGGATCTATACTTGGTCACATTCTCCATTTTTGCCTTGTGAGCTCCCTTTGAGTTCTATGTTTGTCTGGGTTTTCTACACCAACAAGAGAGAGAAATTTTAGATCTGAAATGCTAAGGACTTTCAAGAACCCATCCCATTGAGGAGAACTGGAAAACACCTTTCTTGCTTTCCTCTCAGGTGCCCCTTTTCAATATAATATAAAAATTCTTTCAAATAAATTGTTCTTGTCTTGTCTATCGGATGCATGGAGCCACATTTTACTTTAACTGCTTAATGTCTTTTTATGCTTAGATCTGGATCACCTAATTGCAGATTTAAAGATATTGGTAGCCATCTTTGATGTTAGGGCTATTTGTTATGCGTAACTAAAGTGGTATTTTATGACGAAGATTCATACTAACATGGAGCCACTGTTAGTGATCAGTATTTTTCATTTGTTGGTGATGACTAGTTGTTTAGCCAAGTTTTCTAGTAGCTGATCTCAAAATTTGTCAAATTTTCCAGCTGGAAAACACCCATAATTTTTTTTTCCCTCCTACCTTTTCAATCAGCCCATGACAAGATAAAACCTCATTGTCGAGCCCTATCTAGCCTCAGCCATACTAGCTTGTCCATCAGCTCTAAAAAAAACAATCCAATTCCGTCCAAGAAGTCTCCCCTAAGTTAGGTAGTGGTGATTTAGGCATTTCTCCCTTGGAAAACTATCCTAAAGCCAAAGAACCTCTATCTATTATCAACCAATCCTAACAGACCTTCCTATTCTACAAAAAAAGTTGGTTACACCCTTAAGTCGTGCCACTAACAAGCCCTGAAGTCTCAGCAATGCATATGCCATAGGTCAAACTGATATTAGGTGGTTTTACAGTATTTCAATGGATCTCTCAAGAGCAGAAGTGTACCAGTATTCCAGAAGACAGTATTGAACTCAACATGAGAAGACAACTGCTTCTCATATGGTTTTTAGCCTGTGATGCAAATGTTGGATAGAGAGTTATCTCATTAAGCTCCTACAATCATAGTCAAAGGTTAGTGAATTATAAATGACAAGAAATGTTTTGTAGATACTAGACAGGCTGCCTCTGATTGTCTAAAGATGCACAAAGGTATTTTGAAAAGCAGAATTACATGTCTCAGAGAAATGCCCATCATGACTTATTGTCAATTTGTCATCTTCATTTGCTTAAGCATGAATAGGCAGTGAAAGGAATGATAACACTGTTTGAAAACTGATGAAATGGCATCACTGAGAAAACCTCCTCCATATACGAGCAGAGGGTTGAAAGACTGAGAAAACCTCCTCCCTAGACGAGCAGAGGATTGAAATACTGAGAAAACCTCCTCCATAGATGAGCAGAGGGTTGAAAGACTGAGATAACCTCCTTCATTTTACAAGCAGAGGGTTTGGCACTGTGATAAAGGCCCCCTTCATCTAATAAGCAGAGGGCCAGAGACAGAGATTTATTTTATGGTTTTCACTTACTGAAAGGCAAAATTTTAAGAGCAGTGGGATAAAATTGAAGGCTTATGGACAGAGAAATGGTGTTAAAAACAAAGAGAAAGCAAGGATACTGTAATGATCAAAGAGGTTGACTTATCTTCTATCAAAGTTTTCCTCCAAAGGCAATCTGAAGACAAAATGAACAAATTTTGTTGAGGTATGTGATTTCATCAAAATTTTCCAGAGTTTTTCTCCTTGATCAACAGGCATGAAATCTAGCCATGATTTTCCTTCAAAAAACAGAGTTGAAATTAGTGGAAATCCATTCAACATTTATAAGTGGGAAGCTGGGTCAAACATAAGCCAAAGACTGATGCTAATACTCAAAAAAGGTTTGTTTTTCCTGTTCATGAAGGTCTTTGTCAAAAAAAAAAAAAAACTCATCAAATGGACAATAAGGTAACCTAAGCCTAATTTCTGAAGAAGGCTTTGCAAATAGACACATACGTTCATAAAAGTGAAGAAAAGATATGGCAAGTGTTTCAATTTTAGGAACAATACTCGAAGAAGTGAAGCATGATGCTGTAACAAACAAAGGACTTTTGAAACATATGAAGATACCTAGCTGTTGCATATAATTGCAGGAGAAGCCTTTAGAGGATCCTATTTTTAATGATCATATGTTGGTCAAACCCAGGAAAATGCAGCTAAGTTTCCCCCAATCAAAAATCAATGTCATTCAAAGGCACATCTACAATGATTCACATGGCTCGGAGCAGAGTTCTCCTCTACAAAATAGATATCAAAAAAGGAAACAAAGTTTCATCCCTTAATGAGAAACAGTGGAAAGATTTTGACTCTTAAAAAAGTTTCTTTACTTCAAAAAAGAAGTCATGCCTGTAAAAGAAGTTGTTCATGCCACTATGTCATTTATTTGAGCAAAGATGAGTCTCTGTTATGTTTTAAAAGGAACATTTGCTTTATGTGTAATTATGACCGAGAAAGCCTTTTCAAAAGGACCTCCAAAACCCTCACAAAGCAACCTCAGGGGTAATCGGCTCTTTCGACTTTAAGAGGTTAAAGGACTGTTGGAAGCCCATTTTCAAGTTTCAAAAACACAAACAAGCACTCACAATCGCTCTCCTAGCCACCCATTGAAGAAAAGAGAGATTTCGAGTGAAATTGCAGAGTGTTTGAGGCTTTTAAGCCCGTGCGGCATGCCTGGAAGAGCGCGCGGCACGTTCAGACGCAAAAATACAAAGGGTGGTAACATTGGTGCAATGCGCTCGTAGTGGTGTGCGGTGTACCTGTGCACGCAGTCACCTTTGCTCGAAGGCCGACCCGACTCCTCTACACAGTCCGGTGCTCTTACTTTTAAACGTGCCGCGTGGTCAAAAACCCCTCAAACAGCACCTTTGAAGCTACCCAATCAATCAAGCAAGGTTTCTAAGTGTTTTTTCAAGGTATTCCACTTCTCCTCTTGGCTAATTTAAAAAGTGAAGGGGTGTTTGCTATGTTTCTCCGTGAGAAAGAAGTAGCGTTCAAAAGAAACCATTTCATCATATAAAATTTGTGAGATAAGTCAGTGATAAGGAGACAAATTCCCTGTTAAGCTGGATAAACCTTTCTTGTGCTTAGGGGGTCTCATCTCAGTTTGAACAGTGTTTTATACAATGGTTAGAGGGCAGTATTGTTGAAACGAACTTAAAGTTTCTTTTTTGTTGTGGTTGTTAAACATTTTTACAGTGTTGGGTGAATGTTTTAACCATCTTAAAGGACCCTTACTACCTTTGAGAAATAGTGATAGCCCACAGGGAAACAAAAGCAGATTCTGTTTGAAGTCTCAAGGTGAAAACAGTGAGCCTAATTTAAAAACAGTGGTCATAGTCTAAAATACTTTATCACTTCAAAAGTCCTCTATGTGTGGAAAAACGGTGAAACATAGTGCAGCCTCCTTTGTTCCATGAAATAGAGTATGTTATGAAAAGCTTTTAAATCAATTTGAAGGTGTTTTGTCTACATGTGTATGAGAAATAGTGAATACAAGAAGAGTGTTTTTGATTGGGAGGGGTGTTTTGTCTTTGTCTAAATAAAAGTTTGTCTTGTTTATACCAAAACACAAAGGATCCTTGTGACCTTACCTAAACACAGTAGCAATTTGACTGTGTACTACTTTATTTGATAACTACTTGTTGTTTGGCCCAAAGAAGACAAAACAATGATTTGTAAGGAGCATAAATTTGGTGTTAAAGAACCATTTCACATAGCATTTGAAGCAATTTTCCTTGGTCAAACATTGACTAACAAGGAGGACAGAGGTTTTTGCTTGAGAAAACATTCCAAAGGCCATTTAAGACAGCTTGGTGTTGCAGAGAACATTCAAAACAAGATGCCCCCCAGGAAAGATAATAGGAGTGGCCTGCACAAGAGATTTGAGCCTATTTCCACTGAAGAAGTGAATGCCCATCCATTAGTGTTGTTTAATTTCCATGAGGTTGGGTGTCTGTATTTTTGCCAAAGAGTGCAAGAGGTGAAGAGCTATTCCCCTTTAACACACCTTTGTGCTTTGAGGTTTCAAGAGAATCATTTTCAGCTGGCAAGCTTAGATTCAAATTCTCTCCAAGGTCCATCTCCAAGGCCACTAAAATCCCTTATGTTGGGGAGAAGTGGTTTAAACAAAGCCACCTGGACTCAGAATAATACAAGCCCTTTCTGAAGCCTGAGCACAAAGATTCATGTCCATCCATTTTCCCCTTCTCATATCTATTGACTAGTTACGCCCCCCTCATGAAGATCATCATGAAATACTTCACTTGCGAGGGAAGATTCTCCCGAGTCTATGCCTATCATATCTGATTGCTCATGCATTTCACGAGGGACAAATTTTTAAATATCCCTTTCTTCCTACACAGAAGTCTTGAGAAAATGGCATCCACTGTTCAGAAAAAGCCTCCTTCTTAGCAGACAGCTTGCCTCTTCCATCACTCCCTCATCAAAGTCATCATTCTTCATCAGCTTGAGAAGAAGGAGGTCTCTTGGGATACTTTCATCATCCATCTGGATTTCTCCACTGTCCCTCCAGTTCATACATCTCCTTCATTTTCTACTCACCATCCTTCGCCTTCTTCTAGCAAACCTATTCCCAAGAAGCTCAAGTTTACCATAGAACAAACAAAAGAGCATGATGAGGAAGAGCAACAAGGGCATGATGAGGAAGATGATGATGAGAAGCATCACAGTGAGGCAGAATATTAGACTCCTGAAGATGATGAAGGGCATCAGCATGAAGATGTGCAGCATAGTGAGGGTGAGTGGTCTCATGATGAATAGAGGCAGCCACAGCATGATGAATAGAGGCAGCCTCATGAAAAAGGTGAGCAGTCCCATGAATATGATGAACAGAAGCAGCTACAGGATAATGAACAGTAGCCTCATAAAAAGGAACAACAGCCTTGTAAAAAGGAACAATAGCCTCATGAAGAAGGAGGGCAACATGATAAAAAGGTGTAACATAGTGAGGAGGACAGCCCTAAAATAGAAATGCACAAGGACAGTCAAGGCATCCATGAATAAATCCAAGACAGTGGCAAGAAAGATGAGAAAAGTGACAAGGGTAAAGAGCAAATGGAGCATGTGCTAGATGCCTCTCCTAGGCAAGGGGCCATGCCCTCTTCTCCGAAAGTGGCCAAGCCCCAGACATCAAGGAAAAGGGTGCCTAGAATTGTAACTCCAAATGTGACTAGGGCCCTCTGAAGCAAGGGAAAGTCGCCCAAGAAGCCCATTGTCGAATTTCCCAAGAGGAGGAAGACTAAAAGAGCCACCCAAAGCAAAGGAAAGGAGAAAGAAGAAGGCAGTCATGAACAGGAAAGGGAATTCGACATCATCCAAATCCAAAGTGACGATAGTGATAATGAAGCCTGGATCCTAGAAAATCTCTTGATCCATAGATAAAACCAAATTGATGCTTTGAGGACTGATCTTGATAGGGCTAGGAAATTCAATCACTTTTTGCAAGTTCAAAACAAGCAGATGAGTGTCCATATGGCTGTATATGAGACACGGGCCATCAAATACAAAAAGGAGGCCTCCAAAGCACAAGTGAGATTGGAAGAACTCATGGGTGAGTTTGATGAGAGAGAAGATGAATATCAGCCCAGGCAAAAGAGGCCAAGAACCATGGGGATCAAAAAGGCCCTTGAGAAACAAGAAGAAGAAGAAGATGCCCTTCTCCAATCTATCCCTCTCACTACATTGTTCGAACAAGAGATAGAGAACAATTGGGAAGCATGGCTTGAGAGAGTTAATGATCACTTGGAGAAGCAATTGGAGAAGGCAAATAGAGACTTGGACCTTCAACAGAGGATGACCAGGCATTATAAAAAGCTCAATCAGTTTTCCCGGCAGAAATTGAAGGCTGCTTAGGAAAAACTCAAGGAGGCTAAAGGGAAGCGCCCGACACCAAAATTAAGGAAAGACACCTCAAGGCTCCAAATTTTGGCCTCAGCTTCATAACATGTTTCTGAAAACCCTTGAGGGTCATGCTCGCCAAAATTGGGTGAAATTAGACAAAAAAAAATTTTTTGTCATTTTTTGGGTTTTTGGCCAAAACTCATGGGCATTGCCATTTCAGTTTGGGGCATCCTCAAAGGATGAAAATGGTATCATTAGATGCCATATTTTTATGGGCATATACTCAGTTATTTTCAGACCAATTGAAGATCGTTTTCTCCCTAAAAATGGTGAAAAACACTCGCTTTTTCTACACTCTGCCCCGTTTATCAGCAAGGCCTATTTTTTGGTTTTTTACACACAGGTCTATTTTTTGAGGACTTCTAGTGGTCATTTGGGAGAAAAATAAACATTTTTAGAAATTAGACACTCATATATTTCCAACGAGCCATCATGAGCCTTGTTTCGACATCGGGAAGGCCTCCAAAAGTTGTCGGCAAGTCAGGGGACCTTTTGCTGATGTATTTTTTGAGCATTTTTGTAAAAATTGAACCTTTCAAAAGTGACTTTTCTTCATGTGTGTTTAGCTATTTTTGTACATGATAAGTTAGGAAAAATCAATTTATTTCTATTTTTTAGCATTTTTTCAGATATTTTATTAGATATTTTGTGCCTTGGGCTTTGCAAAGCCTCAAGGACAAAATCAGATATTTTGGATAGGCCAATGAGATTGCAAGTTGAACTAAAAGGTTTTCCTCACTTTGGCCTATATATTCCAAAGGCTTTAATTGTAAACAAGGCTGAAATTTATGAATAGAAGAAATATATGGTCATATAAGCTTTGGAAGAAACACTTGTATCATGCTTTTGGATAGTTTCTTGGATGTTCTTGGATGATGAAAGAGGATTGTTGTTGGATTCCATGACTTGGTAGAATGGTATAGTGTCTCTCACTCTCTATTTTTTGTCATATTTTTCATTTATGAATCCATGTTCTTGCTTGCTATAAGACAGTAGAGAACAAATTTGAGACATGCCCTTGGAGGCACCTCAAATTTCCCGTTTCTTTATAGCTTCCATGTTTTTTTCATTCTTAGTCATATTAAAGAATCCTTGATTTCTCTTTAATAACTGAAGAATATTGTTTGCTTGTTTTATTTGTGGTTTTATGCATGCTAAGTATGATTTACGGTATGCCCTGCTTACTCATGGCTAGCCATAGCTCCACCTCTGGAACTTCTCTTTGATTGATTAGATTGTCATTTGTTGAACCAAGGAGGTCTTGTTTTGATCTTGCCCTTTGCCTAAAACTATGCAATCTTGTTTTCAAAGTGCCCAATAGTTTGAAGTACTATTTTTAGGCACTCCTACATAGTGATTTGAGTTTTTTTTCTATCTTAAATGTATTTCCCCAAACTCTGATAGCCATTTCCTAAAGTTAGAGAGTAATATATCTCTATGAATGGCTTGAATGTTTATTTCTATGAATTGATTAGCTTATAGTTACATTTCTCATGATTAATGGTTTTCCCTACCATGTTTATGTCAGCTATTAAACTATTTGTGCTTGAAATCTTTTGTTATTCATGAACTTGATGTCCATCTCACTCCATTTTTCCCAAAGATCCATTTTACCTCAAATCAAATCAGCCCTTCAACAACCTTGTATCACCATCTGAAAGATTTCTTGACCTTTTCGACCCCATAGCCCAGTTGATCTAACATCTTTTTACCTATGATATGTCTTTGATCAGTTCATATCTCACAACCTAAAAACCAAAAACCTACTTCATAACTAGCCTTAAATCAGAACACAATAAGCAAACACACAGATATCCCTTACACATGTAGAGAGAGCCCTCTCTGAGTCCAGGAAGGCTAGGTCCTTGGGCTCCAAAGATTGGTTTGATGTTACACTATCATTTGGATTTCCAATTAGCCAAATCACGGGACCCTAACACTAGCAAGAGTGATAGGAAAATTACGGAATAGGCCAATGGGTTGGGAGGCATGGCAATCCCATGCATGAAGGGTGATTATGGAAGGGGCCGGCTTAGGAGATCCAAGTTATTTCCAAATTGAAGTAGAAATCACACAGGTGGATGCCCCCTCGTCAATAATACACCGAGAAATGTGAGCGTTCTAGATTTTGACTAGGATTTGAAAAGCTACGGAAGCAGGAAAGGGAGGATGCTTTGATTGACGGGCATCGAAAACAATCAATTGGTCACAGCAGGATCTACAGCACCCATGGCAGATAATAGAGCCTTCTTTTGAGAAGGACACGATTGGAGAAGTTCCAGTGTTGAAATGGCAGTAGGAGACTGCGCCAAATCATCTACTATGTTATACAGATGAGCAGCTCGACTAGAAGTAGCATTTCGGTGTAATGGGCCCTTAGGAATCTTGGTATGAACCTCAACTTTGGGCTGAGGGATATGAAAGGGACCATTAGATGTCAAAAGAGGCTCTATAGAACCTAAATAAGGTGACTCGGGGACACACGAAGTGGGAGGCTTGGGGTACTGATGAGACCGAGTTTGAAGGTTAAGGTCGATAGGTAAAGGTTGATCAGAGTTCATCATGAGGAGCTGGTAATCAGAGGAACCAGACGGGGAAGGTTGGGTCACTACCGGTCCATGAGGTGGTTGGGTAGCCACGAATCCTTGCTGAGGGAAAGGATCAGTAAACATAGTCGGTTGAGTAATGGCCACATTAGGGGGAGCAGTAGGGGAGGCATGTTGTTCTCGCAATGTGGCTTGAGACTCCCACATCTGACACATTAGTGGTAAAAGGGGAAAATCGTGAGTGTAATGATCGAAAACACCGCAACACGAACAAGGCTTATTTGTACGAATAGGCCTGTCTGGCTTGGGTTGAGGGCCCTGTTGCTGGTTAGCAGTGTTAGAGGCAATACCTTGAGGATTAGGTCCATGAGTACCAAGGGTAGATTGGTTTTGATTTCCTTTCCTCTTCCTTTGAGAAGAAAGATGATTAATCATGCCCTGCTGTGCAAATACTTTCCCCAGAGGGGGTGGTAGTTGCTTTTGCTAGGGTTGAAAAGGCAAGGGAGGTGGAGGTGCAAATACTAGAGGAGCTGGGGCACCAAGCTGTGGATAAGGATAATGGTTAGGTTAGGCAACATTGAGGTAAGCAGTAGGTTGGGCAAAAGGATGAGGCATGTCGTATCCTGGATACATGCTACCTGGAGGAGGAAAATTTTTGGAGGTGCTGGCCCCTCCCGGAGGGAGACCATAGCCCATAGGAGGTGGAGCGTATGGATGAGAAAGAGCTCCATTATTGCTAGCATTAGGCCCTGGACCAGACATAGGGAAGGTGACAAGGGGAGAACTAGAAGCAAAAGGAGAACCCAATGAATCAGAAGAAGAGTCAGAGTGCGTACTCGGAAGAGGACTAACTCGACGATGGCAGGAAGGAGCAAGTCGACCAACTGGAAACTGAGGGTGAAGGCCAAGAAATCTCCGGGATATACACCTTGGGGACACAATGATGACGGCACAAAGGGAAGAAGAAGGACCAACAAAGGTAGGGAGGTGCAGAATCAAATGATGACAATGTCGAAACAAGGGCAGAAAGGTGCAGTGTCAATTGATTTTAAAGTATTTTCCTGGCAGTGTTAACCAGGCTCTTCTTCACTTAGGGTCAGTGTGTGGCATGTGTTAATTTTAATTTTTAAACCCAGACGTTTTGAGAGTAAAATAGAAAAGTGTGCTGTGTAACTGAAAATAAATCTACAGAGAACATTATATAATGCTGAAATAAATGAAAATTAACAGCTAACTATGCATCGATCTAACCCAAGAAGGCGAGTCTCCAAAAATAGTCTAAAAATAGGGAAACAATCTAGTCAAAACACACTAAAGAGGGGCAAAAAATAGCAAAGAGGCAGAGGCAAGGTTGCTGCAACAAAGCAGGAAATCAACTAAAGGTAGAAGGGACAAGAAGGTGACCCTAGAGGCAAACCCAAAAAAAACTATATGAGGTGATTTGGAAGGGAGAAGAGCTGATCTAAAAGCGATCTAAAAGTGAGGTATCAGATCTGAAAAGAAGAAGGTTGAAACTCTGAAAATTTAGACGTATGAAATAGCTAAAACTCTTCCACAAAAAATGGAGGGTACTAAAGCCCTAATGGGCGAGATTCCTACTTAGTTGAGTAAAACAGAGCAAAAACAGGTCTAAACGGGCTGAGGCAGAGGCTAGAAAACCCTGACAAAAGCTTCAGACAAACCAAGAAAAATTGCTGGAAAATTGCAGAAAAAAGTGCAGGTTGCAGGTTTTGACCTGTTTTCTATCCAGGTCGTAGATTTTGGGCTAAAAAGTGTGTCCTACAGTTCAGGTCCCAGGTTTTGGGGCAAAAAGTGCGACCTGCAGCTCTGGGTATCTCGGTAGCAGATTTCAGAAAAAGTTGTCGTCTCAGTTGCGGCTAATGTCTGCTACTTACGCAATAGGGCCAGAAACACACAGAAGTTAAAAATTTTAATGTTTGAGGGTGTTATAGGGGGAAAATGACAGAAAAATAGAAAAAACAAAAAGCTGAAAAGAAACCCTAGGGTCTGAAGTAGCTGGATATGCAGGAAAATAGAAAATGACAGCGGTCATAATTGAAAACTCGTGTGGAGTTGCCAATTGTTAGTATGAATCTTTTGTCGAAGTGTACGAAAAAAGACCACTTTAGCTATGCATAAAAAATATCCCTAACATCAAATATGGCTGCCAATATCTTCAAATCTGCAGTTAGTTGATCAAGACAAACGCGACACAAATCTAGATCTATACATAAAAAGACATTAAGCAGTGAAAATAAGATTTTGCTCCATGCATCCAATAGACAAGACGATAACAATATTTTTGAAAGAATTTTTGTATTAAGGGCACCTAAGAGGAAAACAAGAAAGGTGTTTCCAATTATCCTCAATGGGATGGGTTCTTGAAAGTCCTCAGTGCTTCAGATCTAGCATTTCTCTCTCTTGTTGGTGTAGAAAACCCAGACAAACATAGAACTCAAAGGGAGCTCACCAAGTGAAAAATAGAAAATTTGACAATGATAATGGCTCAAAGTCAGACCAAGAGCATAGATCCAGAGTGATCTAATAGGCAACAAAAGGTGAATAATGTAGGAAAAACCCTCCTGTTTATAACAAAATATTGGGTCATTCTAGATCTTGGTGCATGATTAAAATAATATTAACCAAATCTAGATCCACCTTTTATGGAATATTTTATTATATTTGTTGGAGGGAAAAGGTATTTGACTTGGGTCAAATCCCTTTATTTGTAAATAATAAATAAATAAATGATTTATTTATTATTTTAAGGAAGTGGTTAAATGATAATTAAATAAATAATGATTTATTTAATTATTTATAAATGATTTAGTCATATTTAACAAGGAATATTATTTAAATAAGATTTAAATAATTATTCCTATAAAATAATAAGATAAATAAGGATTTATCTAATTAATTTCCTTGTTTTGGGTTAAATATGACCAGGAATAATAATTATATTATTGTTTAATTAATTATTCCATGAGGAAAATAAAAAAAATATAGATTTGTTTAATTTTTCCCTTTGGGGTTTCCTTTTTAGACCATAAACAACCTAATAAATGTGTTTTATTAGGTTATTTCACATAGTGAAAGAAATTTTACTTAGGGTAAAATTGGTCTTACATGGTGTACTTGGGTCCATCTAATGATAATAGGTTAGATGACCAAAAAATGGTGTAACATATGGGTTGACCATCTGCTGTAAAAAAAGTGATTTTCTTCCACAATATGATCTTCTTCTTTTCTACAAGGATGTTTGAATTTTTTGTTGTTGTGTTGGTTTCCTAGGAGTCCTTTGTTCTCTTTGTTTTATCCTAAACAGAGGTTGTTGTTGTTGTTCTCTGAAGTTAGGATTTCTAACCTATGCTTCTAGTTGTCTTTCTGTAATGGAAATTTTTTCAACTATTCTTTCAATTGTCCTGATCAACGTGTCCAATTTTCCTTCAGAGGATGAGGATGCTTCCTCTTTGATAGTTACCTTCCTCTCACCCTTCATCTTTGACTTGTTAATTTACAAGTTTGCTTCCACACTTACTGCATTCCTTTGCATGTATTCTAATGTTGTAGGATTCCTCTCTCGCAGCTGGTATCCCATGTTAAGATCAAAGGCATCTGGATAATGCAAGATAGGAAAACCTGGAGGATGTTTGATCTCATTTGGAGTTTCATTGTACACTCGGGTGAAATGAGCAGTGAAATCCTGAACTGATTCATTTGGATTTCTTTTCAAGTTGTCATACTTAGAAAGAATCTGCAAGGGGTTCTTCTTCACCTCCCATCAGGATATGAATGCATCAATCAACTGGTCTGGAGTGGCTATATAATTTACAATCAAAGATCTAAACCAAGTTTTAACATCTATGGAAAATATTTGGATTATTATTCTTATCTTGGCATTGTCAACATCTATTTCTTCCAGGTCAATGAGATCAATGACTTTAACTAAGTGTTGTTTTGAATTGATTTGAGAATTATCATAAGAAAGAGGGAGTCTCTAACCATAGCCTTGTGGCAAGGCATTGAGTTGAGCAGGTAGAATCAGGGGTGAAAATCTGGCCATGAATCATGCTGAGTGAAGTACACGAGTAACAATGGAAGGATTTGACTGAATGGGCAATGTAGTAGAAGGTGTAGATGAGGAAGTAACAATTGACTGCGATTGTGTCGGAATGGACAATGAATCTTGCTGGTAGTCAATCATGGCCTTTTCAGATGTGTATTGAAGTTTATTAGCTAACTTTTCAAGCCTATTGAATTGAATCTAGACTTTTCTATTGAATTCTGATTCAGATTTATATTCTTCATAAATTAAACTATATTCGAGTTTCAAGGAATCCAAAACTACCTCATGTTAGTGTCTGTATTTGCATCCTGCCATCAGTGATCAAAAATCCTCTTTTCATATCATATTAGGGTCTCATTTGGAAATGTTTATCATTCCATTAGGTTTGCATTCAAAAATTTAGTCACTAATGGTAGCCCTAGCCCAAAAACATCACTCTTCCTTAGATTTGATTACTTGTTGGCATAGTTTCATACCTTACTCACTGTACATAATCCATAAAATAAATTTCATCATGCCATTACATCAGTCATGTCATCATGAAGTCCAACCTTTCAAGGTTTCATTAGGTCTTTATGGTTCAATCAAGGTTACCATTAGGTTTTTAGGGTTTCCAAGGTCCAATAAAACTTCATTTCCATTGCATAATAAAATCAAGTAAAGGGTGATCAAATAACATCTCTTCACCATATGAAGATGATTTGTAAAGAAAAAATTCTTGTTTTAAGCTGCAATTTTGGTTTTAAGATGTAATTTTTAATTTTGATTATGTAATTTAATGCATTCAAAATGTAATAAGTTCATGATTCCCAAGCTGCTAACTCAGAGTTCCAACATGCCAAAGCATCAAAATGTCAAATTCAAAGGATTATCGAAGTCACTAAATGATCAATTTGTTAAAAGAAAAAGTCAAGTTAAAAGGGTATAGTTTCAAAATGTGAAGTGAATGTATAAGGAAAAAGTGGGTCCCAAATCCCAATTCATTCAAATGATGAAGTATAAAGACCACCATGACATAAAAAAGAAGCTCATTTTCCATTTCATCCATCGAGCACACACTCCCTTGGCTAAAAAAAATCAATTTGCGGGCTCAGAGGCAAAGTTTTTTGTGGCGTTGTGCTTTTAGGAGGGTGGCCTACACTTTCTCAACAAGTGATGCACCTTTCCTCAATGAGCATCACACTTCTAGGCAAGGCATTGCCCTTTTACCCAGTGAGCTCTCCAAGCATCAAATCAACTCAAAATCTCTCAAAACCTTCAGCAAATTCTTGTTTCATCCTAAATCAAGTAAGCAACACAAATTTATTCCCTCCTTGCTTCCCTAAATATCATTTTAATGATATTTTTCTTCTCATTAAAATTAGCATTTGGTCTAGTGAAAACCCTAGTTTCATCTCCTCTTTCCTAATTTGATGTCCTAATACCCTGAATTTCCTTCCCACATATCTAAGAACCCTATCCCTACTACTACACTACCATTTCCCAGTCCCTAAATCCATTTCCCCTAAAACCTAAGTCCTAGGCTTCTAAATTTCCTAGGCAGCCACTTCCTCAAACCTGTAATTTAATTTTCATTTCCAACTCCTTTGACATTTCAACCTCCTATCACCTCCCAAAGCTCCATAACCCCTTCCCTCATCTCCATAAATTTTACTGGACTTATCCCCATTCCATAGACCTAACTCCACTCCCCATTCCCATCCACCTCATCCCTAGGGTTTCTTGGCCACCAAACACTTCGCAGGAAGACAAAGAATATATGGAAGAGGAGTGTAAACAAGAAGAGGAGGATAGGGAACAGAGAATGCCTCACAAAGGAGGAAGAATCCTAAGGTTGGAGCCCACCAACACAAAGGCTTTGATGGTATCTTCTATGTCTGTCATTTGTTTTGAGTATGTAGTTTGCCTTAATTTTTGCAACATGATTTAGAGGGTCCAACATCATCCTATGTTGAGTAGAGTCTTAATTTCAAACCTCAAATACAATCAAGTGACCCTTGCAAGTGTGACCTTCACTGTATATACATCTATCATTGTTGTTGCCACAAGGATTCCAAACATGGGTGAGAAATCCAAATATTTGGAGGATCAATATTATGAACCATTCATCAAACTAAGGTAAAAAAAGGAGAGGAAGAGGATCTTCCCTTTCAGCTACCTTCTTGATAGGTATGCACCCATGATTAAAATCATCATGAAGTACTTCTCTTGTGAAGGAAGGTTTTCTAGGCTCTACACATACCACATTAGACTATTGATGCACTTCACAAGAGTAAGATTGTTCAATATCCCATACTATTGATTCAGGAGCATAGACAAAATGACATTCATTGTACAAAAGAGAGACTATGACCAGAGGATGAACAACCTTTTCCACCACACATTGATCAAAATCATTGTTCTCCATCACATTGACCAGTTGAACATCTCATGGGATACCTTTATTGCAAATGACATATTCACTTCTCCACAAGCTCCACATGTTGAAGATGTGCCTTCTTCATCTCATCCTACTACATATATGCCTTCACCTCAGTCCACTTCACCTATTTCATCACCATCACCACCATCATCACCATTTCATGGTCAGGATGAGTCACCAAGCATAGCTATGGTCAGCAAGCCTAATAGGGTTGAATTGGGCATATTGGAAAAGAAATATCAGAGAGGGAATAGGAAGGTTTTTTCCCCCCAGATTATGGGAGGGGCCATGCCTTCTTCACTAGAAAAGCAGGTACAGAAGGGGAAACAAAAGATGACAGAGGAAGATGTACATGAGTAAACCATTCATGAGGAGGAAGACCTCCATGAGATAGAAGAAGATTTTACCTTATTGACTTGGATGAGAAGCATGATGATGAGGCCTCTAGTGTGATTATTAAGGAGAAGGATTCCCAAATCAGGGAGCTTCAGACCAACTTAGATAGATCTAAGTTTGTGATTTCATACTATGAGCAGGAAAATCAACAACTCAAAACTAGGCAGGCAATCATGGAGATGTAACCTCTCAAGGGAAAAAGAGAAGAAAAAAAGGAAAAGGCTTTTCTTGATAAGTCTTATGAGAGGTATGGTTAAACAAATGAAAAATAATAACAAGTGACAAAAATGAGACCTAGTAATAGAGTTCTGAAAATATCTCTAGAACTAGAGAGGAAAAAAGAGGTTGGACTTGTAATGTTCCAAATTTTTAGCTTCCAAGCTAAATGGAACATTAGAGTTAGCAGCAGGTATAGTTGGAAAATAAATGGGTATAAAAGCTCATAAGTATCCTAAGAAGGATAAAAACACTCCAAGTGTGAAAGGAGACATTATTTCAATCTTAATAAAACACCTCTATGTGTGAACAAGGATAAAATGTAGCTACTTTGACTTGGTCAACTGCGTAGTCTTAGAGGAGAAGAAACCCTAGGAAGAATAACACAATTTTGGAGGGAAGTACATATTTTGAATGAGGAGACCTAATTGGGTGGGCCCAAGGAGAAGAAAACTCATATTATATATGAGGAAGATGATGGGAGCATTGTTCTTCATGCTTTAGATCATTATTCATGTCTCTCTAGACATTTTCTTACTCTGGCTGTTCAGCAGAGTAACAGTGATGTTTAGCACTTGGGTGTTCCTGAGCTGGAATCCCACCTCTTCCTTGAGGAGCCTCATTGGGAGATCTTTCATTCACCATTCCACATAAATTTTTTGGGCCAAGCTTCAGCCATATTCATCAGCGTAGTTTCTGTAGCAGATATTGTGCAGTGTAGCTGGGTGCATCAGTGGAAGGGATTGATATCCCACTTTCTAAGCTAATATTTGTTCGAGGGAGATTTCCTTTCATCGAGAGATCTTTTTGGAGGGTCTTGGAGCAGATTTAGATCAGTGGTATCAGACCACACACTTATTAGAGTTTCTAGTGCAGTTGTAGCTGGGAATTGCGTTATTCTCAGAGGCAGATTTCATTGTAGGGTTTGGTAGCTTCTTTGTGGTTTTTCCTTGTGATTGAGAGGTTCATTCTCTCATGGGAGGAAGCCTTTGAATTATCTGCATCATATCAGATTTATATCAGCCTCTTACACTCTCATGCTTCATGTTGCAGTGAATACTCAGAGATTTCTGAATATTACATTTTGTATTTAGAGTGTTTGACAAGAAACCCTTGCCGGGTTGTCTTGCTTTTTGTATAAGGAGACTAGATCTCATTCCTTGAGAATTTATGATTAATATATGAGTATATATATTGTTATCTGATAATTTCATGTGTAAACCCTCTCTTATACTGCACATTCCCTTGAGCAGCTACTCCGACATTTTGCAGTATTGGGGCTTTTCACTAGTTTTGGCTGCACTACTGTGGGAGGCCTGTTTAGCCCACCTAGTTTGATTTGTTTCAGCTCTATTCTTGGATTTAGATTTTTTATTTCTATATATATGGGATCCAAGAGTTAATTTTAGTATATTATTGCATGCATGGCTGGAAATGCATTTTTTCTTCTTGCTTCCTGAGTTTTCCCAAGGAGGAATATTTACATAGCTATAGACAGAGCCTGAGAAGGGGCCAGCTAGCCTCCGGATCTCATCCTCTTTTTAGGGGTGACATATCTGGTAAATTCCCACTCATTCCATCTCTGAAATATCCTTGTTAATATTTTCGACAAAGGAACACTTCAGTGGAGAAAAATCTGTTGATTTCCATTTCGAAACATTACAGTGGTATCAGAGCTTTGAACTTGGCTTAGCCTGTGAAGTTTGAAATTTAGAAGAAGAGGGCTCAAGGATGAAGAAGATGAGTTTACTCTCATCCATATTCAGATCTAAGGAAAAATAGGGAAGATGCATTGAGATTCCAAAGGAGTCTCAAAGAAGAAGAGGTTGAAATGAGATCTCAAGCCATTGCATTTCAAAGAAAGAAGAAGTGGACAGAAACCAGAAAGCTTCAGTATGTGTAGAAGGAAGGAAAGATAAGCTGATAAAACTTCTTCCTCAATTTATACAAAGCTTTCAAGGAGAGCTGAAGAACACAAGATTGGAGATGGGATCTCCAAAGGAGGATGAATCTAGAGTAGAATCTAGATTTGCACATGGTGAGGAGAAGCATGCAGCTGCACACCATAGTGCACAGTGCAGTCAAAGACCCAGATCTATCTTGAGATGGAAGAAGGGAGCTAACATCTTCCATTTCACATTGCCGGAGGCAAGACCTTCAGTTCATACTCTTGAACAAGAGGACATGGGGGTCTCTTTTTCCCAAAGGGATGAAGTTGTTGGAAGGTTTCCCACACACATTACTGAAGAAGAGGGCAACAATGCCGTCATATCTAGAGAACATCCAGTGCCTCATGTAGAGGAGGGGGGATCACATTATCCCATAGGAGGGATTCTTGTGCCTTTGCAAGAATTTCCCCAGGATCTCATACATAGAGGTCCAAGCATAATCGGTGAACAACATGATTGTGTAGCATTGCAGCTGGAAGAAGAGGAGAGGGAGGAAGAGTAGCATTAATTGATGAGGAGCACACACCCTTCTCTATTTCAGAAAGCCAATGCAAGAAATAGGTAGACTGGTTTGTGTAGTCAGGGCAAGGGCTAGGTTTCCCAATCACATATGCAGTCTACTCTTGACATTGATGTCTCACTATATGGAGGCATTCCACCTGGGAGGCCACCTAATCTTCATTTGATGAGAGATGTCTTGTATTTGGGTTCACCACTCTTGGATTTTGGATAGGTGAAGAGTTTTGAGGAGAAATTTGGCATGGGGGATGTCAATGTAGCAGACAGCAGCATGAGTGGAGCTTCACATGCCAGATCACCAGTGCTGTCACCGAGGGGGATTGATCCTTATTGGAGGTCTTAGATTTTTGTAGATTACTCCAAGTATCTTGGTGCATGCATGGCTCTTGATGACCCGAATGGAGATGATAGATACATGGTGGATGATTTGGTCATCTATTCCTATGGCAAGATCTTCTTGACTAGATATTCTAGTCTCAAGGAGAAGCTGTTACATGTAGCACATGAGGACTTCTCTTCTATGCACCTTGATGCATATTTCCAGTTCATGGAGGAGTTCATTTGGGAGGGCATCCAGCATGACATATATCAGAATATGGAGAGATGCATAGCCTGGATGGTGATAGAGAGGATGTCACAGCCACCTTCCTACTCATTGAGAGTAAGGGAGAATTTTCAGTTGAGTTGTTTCAGCTCAAGACCTCAAGTGCATGTTGGAAGAGGTATAATTTCACATTTTATATTGTACTTATTTTCATTATTTAAGCAACATGTTGTATCAAGAAGAGTTTCTTCTTCTTGCATATTATATGGTTATGTACTTGCAACTACTTGTAGCATTGATTTTGGCTATATTTTTGATGAGTTGTGGGGGAAGCCATATGTCTCTTGGTGTGCACCAATGACACCATATTGTAACTTCATGTTTCCATTTCACGAGATGAATATGGCAGCAAACAAGTAGTTGGTAGAGCACTTGTTGATTCTTATTTTGATGCAGGCCAAGGGTGCATTGCACTGGTTCCATGAGAGGGACCAAGATTCACTCTCTGGTTGTCAATTGGAAACTTGTTTTTATTGTATCTTGCTTCCATGTATTGCTGATGTGTTCTTATTCAGAGGAAGCTTTTAAGAGGGAGAGATGAGGAAGAAAAAAAGGTTTTTGTTGCTATGGTTTTACTTGGGAGAGTATGGGAAAAATTCTTCCCATACTTTTCATGATATTTCTGAAGAGAAGAAAGGCACATTCATGGTGCAAAGAAGCCAACCTTCAGTATTGGAGGATCATTAGAGATTTCCATGTTGGAAGTAGATCTTCTCACATAGCAGCATAATGGTGGATGGATTTGGCATGTGGAATGTCAAAGGGAGAAGTCATGGAGCCTTATTACAAAGGCCTACAATGCTGTCACATAGGAGCATGTTCTTATGGATGAGATATTCCAAAGGGAGGAGGTATCTCTTCTTCTTGCAGATTTTTATGAGTATATACTCATGGGAAGACTTATTTGAGGATCTCACTTTCATTCTACTTACTATGTATGGTAGAGAATGAATTTCTGTACTTTTTGATTACTCTATTGAGTATTTGTACCTTCTCACCATGTTTGCACAGTGCATTGCTCCTCAGAAGAGCAGGAGTATTTTTTGGCTTCATGGTCACTTTAGAGCCAATGTTTGTGATGATGGTAGCCCATATATACATGACATGGGGCAGGTGTATTTTTATTTTGTATATGTGCATCTGATATACATTTATGCTTACTTCCGCATGCTGGGAGAACATACATATTCAACTTGTAACTTGTTGCAAGAGCACTTGCCATATGACATTCTCAAGAAGTAGTTGGGAGAACTACACAGTATCCACCATGGAGACCATATGTATCATCCAAACTTGCACATAATTTTCAGCCATTCCCTGATTTGGATGCCATGTGGTGATGATGTGCCATTCATATTGAATGGAATAGCTTGGGTTGGCATGACTCATGATCTTAGAGGAAGAGTCTTTGGAGGCTCAATATTCTTCTTGCCATTGGAGGGAAATCATGTTTCAGTCCAATATCAGCATACCCTCTACACTTATCATGATTTGAGAGGAGGACAGCATGGGATAGGCCCTCCTGCCTATCATGTTCACTTATTCAGCCCACTTTTCATGAGTTACCATGTTGGAGGGTGACTCACTTCATTTGGATGATTGCATGGATGAGGGAGGCACTCATTCACCATGATGATCATCACTCCTACTATGTGGAGGCCATGAGACAGCTAGCATGTTTCCATTCACACTTTCCACCTTTGATTGATGCGGACACTTTGGTTTTGCACCCTTGGAAGGAAGCATTGGATGACAGTTTATTGGTAGATTCTCTTGATGCAGTGATGGAGGCTATTGATGGAGGTCACATGAGGAGGAGGGGAGATATTTTTCTTTCCTTATTCATTTTCTTGAGGACAAGCAAATATTTTAGAGGGGAGAACTGTAATGTTCCAAATTTTTAGCTTCCAAGCTAAATGGAACATTAGAGCTAGCAACAGCTATAGTCGGAATATAAATGGGTAGAAAAGCCCATAAGTCTCCTAAGAAGGATAAAAACACTCCAAGTGTGAAAGGAGAAATTATTTCAAGCTTAATAAAACACCTCTATGTGTGAACAAGAACAAAATGTAGCTACTTTGACTTGGTCAACTGCGCAGCCTTGGAGGAGAAGAAACCCTAGGAAGAATAACGCAATTTTCGAGGGAAGTGCATCTTTTGAATGAGGATACCTAATTGGGTGGGCCCAAGGAGAAGAAAACTCATATTATATATGAGGAAGAGGATGGGAGCATTTTTCTTCATGCTTTAGATCATTATTCATGTCTCTCTAGACATTTTCCTACTCTGGCTATTCAAGAGAGTAGTAGTGTTGTTTAGTGCTTGGGTGTTCCCGAGTGGGAATCCCACCTCTTCCTTGAGGAGCCTCATTGGGAGAGCTTGCATTCACCATTCCACAACAGGTTTTTAGGCCAATATTCAGCCATCTTCATCAGTGGAGTTTCTATAGCAGATATTGTGCAGTGTAGCTGGGTGCAGTAGTGGAAGGGATTGATATCCCACTTTCTGAGCTAATATTTGTTGGAGGGAGATTTCCTTTCATCCAGAGATCTGTTTGGATGGCCTTGGAGCATATTTCAGATCAGTGGTATCAAGCCACACACTTCTCAGAGTTTCCAGCGCAGTTGTAGCTGGGAACTGCGTTATTTTGGGAGGAAGATTTCATTGTAGGGTTTGGTGGCTTCTTTGTGGTTTTTCCTTGTGATTGAGAGGTTCATTCTCTCATGGGAGGAAGCCTTTGAAGGATCTGAATCAGATCAGATTTATATCAGCCTCTTACACTCTCATGCTTCATGTTGCAGTGAATATTCAAATATTTCTGAATATTACATTTTGTATTTAGAGTGTTTGACAAGAAACCCTTGCCAGGTTGTCTTGCTTTTTGTATAAGGAGACTAGATCTCATTCCTTGAGAATTTATGATTAATATATGAGTAGATATATTGTTATCTGATCATTTCATGTGTAAACCCTCTCTTATATTGCGCAGTCCCTTGAGCAGCTACACTGGCATTTTGCAGTATTGGGGTTTTTCACTAGTTTTGGCTGCACTAGTGTGGGAGGCCTGTTTAGCCCACCTAGTTTGATTTGTTTCAGCTCGATTCTTGGATTTATATTGTTTATTGCTTTATATATGGGATCAAATAGTCCATTTTAGTATATTATTTCATGCATGGCTGGGAATGCGTTTTTTCTTCTTGCTTCCCGAATTTTCCCAAGGAGGAATATTTACATAGCTATAGACAGAGCCTGAGAAGGGGCCAACTAGCCTCTGGATATCATCATATTTTTATAGGTGACATATCCGATAAATTCCCACTCATTCCATCTCTAAAATAACCTTGTTCATATTTTCGACAAAGGAACACTTCAGTGGAGAAAAATCTACTGATTTCCATTTCGGAACATTACATGACTTGTCAATAAGCTCACTTTAAATGAGTAGTTTTCCATCATGGTCAATGATAACCAGGAGCATTGGATTTACAGAGCCAACAAGCATCTTGAGAAGCTCCTGGATAAGTAAAATAATAACAATGACATACTGAGGAAGACAGAAGAACACTACTGCAAGAGAAATCAGATTGCAAGGTCAAAGCTCCAAAAGGCCAAATCAAGACTTGAAACCCTAACCAAGAAAAATGAAGGGGAAAACCTTGATATACTTGCAGAGGAATCACTCATTTCCTAAAATTCCTCTTCAACCTCCCACAGAAGAAATTTTGAAGAAATTTGAGAAATTTTGGAAATTTTTTGAATTTTTTGCATGTTTGGCAGTTTTGCACAGTCACACTGTCAAAAGCTTAGGGACCTCCAATGGGAAAACTGAAAAAACAGTTTGATTCATAAGGAAAAATAAATTCAAGAAAAAAACTTTTCAAAAAACATTTGGGTCAAAGGAGCAGTCAAAAAGTCAAAAAACCGTCAAACAATCACATTTCTGCCCTATTTTGGAGGTTGGCGCTGCACTTTTTACCAGTCTTGGTAGAAACAAATTTTGGAGGGTCAAAGAAACACCATTTTTGAAAATGAGCATAGATATCAAAACTATACTAGACATGATTTCCAATGAGATATCCTAAGCTCAATATGGACACCTCTAACCCCCTCAAAATTGAAGCTGAAGTTGGTGCTGCACTTTTGACAACTTTTATGAGTTTGTTGATATTTCCAAATTTTCTCAGTTTTTCCATTTTCACCTTGGAAAATGGTGTTTTTTACCATTTTAATTCATGATGTAAATATGATTTTTATTTTTTTACACTTACCTAAGGGTAAATACATTATATGAAAACTCTTGATAAGATGTAATGAATCAGTTTCCAAAAAGTGAGGGATGAGTCAGTTTGTCCTCCCTACGCTCTAGGTTTTAGTTTCGTTTTTGGTGGAACTGCTCCCCCACTCATGGATTCGACCCCTGAGGTTGGGAGAAGTTGTTTTTTGGTCTATATATTGTACTTTTTGATTCATTTCAGAGGTTGCATGTTGTTTCATTGATCAGAGACTCTAATGTAATCAACATTTGGTAGGAAATTAATGAAAGAGTTGCAGCTATTTTTTTGGGATACTTGTGGCATGGAAATTTAACATAGTTTCTTCTTATGTCACATATGTATGAATTTTTTTTCTTCATGATTCATTTCATCTATGTTATATGTTGGTTTTCATGTTGATAAGGAGAATACATCTCTCATGCTTTCTTTTGGGAAAATTTTCATAGTTTGTTCATTTTCTTCAGTTTAGAAAGAATACATGCTTTGCCTTGCTCTTTCTAGCTCTTCATCAGTCTGATCCATCTCACCCTAAAACCCTAAAGTGTTAGCCTTCCTACCCACCTTTCATCATTGAATCTATGAAACCCTAATCTTATTTTCCCTGACCTAGCCTCTTTGATGTAATTCACCCATCCAACAAACCAACTCAAAAAAAAAAACGCCTGTACTCATACCTAGCCTAAAACCCTAATTCATCGAGCCCTCTTAGCTGTGACTTTGTGGAGAGAGCCCTCTCTAGTTTGGTAGGGCTAGCTACCAAGCTAAAATATTGTTTTTTGGTTACCTGTTGGGTCTCAATCTAATCTCCTAAACTGAGCTCATTTAATTGTCAACCAGGATTTGTAAACTGCTGAAGTGAAGTGTACCATATGTACCTAGGTGCTTGTTTCCGAATGCGTTGTATGTGGTGTTTTGTGATATTTTTGGTCTTTTGTGGTGATTTATGATGTTTTTGGTCTTTTGGTGATTTTTATGTTCACAATGGGAATGCCTAGAAAACTAATGGAAAGAAGTTGGTGGTCAAAACAGAGTTAAATCTAATGTGTGGAATGGCAAATGCAATTGGAAACACTGAAGCAGAATCTAAACTATGACTAAATAAAAGCAAAAGCTTGATAATGACTTTTCAGGCAAATGACACAAACTAAACTTGAGAAATGATCACTAAATATGCAAATCCTCTAACTGAACAGTTAAACACTAATGATGCAATACTCTGTCCTAGCTCTTCTATTCTATGATTAATTCCTAGTTCTATTCTGCAATTTAATTGAATGTCACAGAACCTGTACTCAAAGAGTTATTGGTTTCTTGTTCAAAGTAGTTCTTTTGAGGAAGAGCTCTGTTTATAAAATGATGAGGAGATTGCAGAGAGATTTCAGACCTTATAGTGATGTTATCTTCTGTTCCTATGGTTATGGATCACTTGTAGTTTTCAGAACAAAAAGATGTTTGTGAATAATGAGGGCTGTCTTGTGAATCCTAACAACTAAAGTAATCTATTGTGCAAAGGATGACAATGTGAATATGAGATGCAAGTGTAATGAGTTAATCTAAGAATAAACCTAAGATGCTACTAAACTAGAACAATGTTGAACTATAAGTCATCATCAAACTTGAAACAAAGTAACTGAACATGAATTAAATGCAAATGAAACTCCGGAGTTGTTCTAAATGTACTAACATGCATTAATCTATGAAGTTACACGATCTGTTTGTTCATCATTAGTGATATCTTGGAAGAGTTCCTTCTTTTGGAAGAGGTAGAACAATTCTGACTGTGTACTTGTATGCAATTGAAAGCAAATGAACTGAAAGCAAATGAAAAACTAAGTTATCACATCCATACCCTACTCGTCATTATGATGTCTTGGGCAAGCGTTTAAGAGCAATATCAGAGATGATACTCAGTACACACACACAACTAAATCATTCATTATCACGGTCATGTCTTGAACTTCTTAAGGATGTATTGGAAGAATTTCTTCTTGTGGAAGAGTGATGAGAACAAGTGTAACTGTGATAGTGAATAGCAAAAACTATAACTAAATCCTACAGTACCATATCTATTCTTCATTCATCATTATAATCTGTTGGAAGAGTGCCTTCTTGTGGAAGAGCTGGAATGAATATAACTACAGTAGCTAGTTAAAACAACTATAAATTCAACTCCTAATTCTACAATACCATAGTCATTCAACATTCATCATTTTAATCTGTTGGAAGAGTGTCTTCTTGTGGAAGAGCTAGAATGAATACGACTACAGTAGCTAAAACAAAACAACTACAAATTCAAATACAAAACATAAAGGCAGCTAGGAAAACTTATCTAATTTACGCAAAAGAAATCCGTGCAAGAGGCAGGGGCCCTCTACCACTTGACGGCATTCAACTCCAAATTAAATCACGCCTTCAAAATAACTTTGTCTGCTCCATTAACGATGCAATAGTTTGAACATAATACTCTGCGTCTTTAAGGACGTAACACAGAGTTTCAACAAAATCTAGCAGCAAATCTAATATGAAATCTCCCCCCTAGCTCTCGGTCTCCCAAGAGTTTATAAAGAAAATGCACGTAACAATAATTACAACAATTTAGGAACAATGTCTTTCCTAATCCAAATCACGTTAGGAGTCTTTGAAGTGGCTGCGTGAAGAAGAAAAGACATCTGGACTGAAACAATCCTAGTAGGAGTCTTCCTTCATAAATGTGTTCCCACGTGCATAACCGTACCCAGAATCCATTTCCTCCTCCATGATGAGCAACGAACCATGTAGACACTACGTGGATCATGCCCATATGCGGTTTTCCTCAAGAGGCCACCTGGAACATACTCAAACATGAAGGTAGCTGCAGAATCGCCGGTTAGCTACGGAATGTCTGCATTCTGCAGCTAGTTCCGGTCAAAATGCTTAACAATGGAAAAAATCACAAAATTCAACAAGTCAGTCATGTAAATCATTCTAGAAGTAATTTTAACTATATTTATTGATCAATTGGGTTTAAGATGGAAATGGACAAGGGAAAATGAGGTAAAATGAGGTGAAGGAAAGCACAGTTTTGAGGCTCAACATACCCCCACTGCTGTCTCTTTGCATGTCCTCATGCAAATTATCCTATGAATTCAGAGGCTTCTGCAAGGACATCTAATCCCCTTCTTTTCCTTTTTCTGGAAGCTAGAGGTCTTCTGGGTTTCCTGATAACAAGTTTGAACCTGAGGTTGGTGAGTGCCCTGATCATCTTTTTGTTCCTTGTCTTCAACTTCTCATTGGTCCTCTCCACTTTGTCTATATGCAGGGATAAGGTTGAGTTCATATCAGATTTGAGCTTGATTTGATCTTTGAGAATTTCATTCTCATTTTTGATGTGTCTGTTCAGCAATTCCAACTCATATCTATCCCTCCGTAATATATCTACTTCAGACAGTGGAGGACTGGGGGTTCTTTCTCTGCTTTCTGAAGCTGTCCTCTCCAAGGTTTCCACATAATCATAAATTTCCTGTTGAGCAGGATCAATTTCAGGGGTTCCTTCATAAAAATCTTCTTCATCATCCTCTTCAATGGATGTTTCTTCATCTTCAATATTGATTACCCCTATTTGTTTGATTGGTGTTTTCTTCAGTTTTCCTTTTAATCTGTGGCTTCTCCTAGGCTGAGAGGATCCCTCTCCTTTCTCTATAGTAGATTCCTTGATTATCTTCTCTTCCTTAAGTTGCCTCTTAATTCGAGTCAACTTCTCCAAAATGATTTCCTCACTGCTCTCTTGAACTGGTTTGTCAATTTTAACTTTTGAAGTCCTCCATTTCCTACTTCTCTTTGTAGGTTGTGGTTCAGGTGATGGTTCTTTTGCTTCTTCAAAATGATTTCTTATTAAGAAATCATCCCATGTATCATTTGTTTTAGCTAGATGATGCTCAATCAAAATTTTGACCAAACAATGATGATACAGGGTTGTCTCTAAAAATTGAACTCTTCTCTGAACACAGGAAGCCATCTTCTTCAGACTTTGAAGCAAGAAATATGGTAGGTTTAAGTCTTCTCCCAGAAAATGCATCATTAGTCTGATGTGGTAGACACAAAATGTCCCATATCTACCCTCACATGTAACAAATTTTTGTAAAAGAAGTAGTATGTTTCTCCATTTGTTTTTCAATGCAGTACTGGGAATTCCTTTCTTGAATACACTAACATCCATATTTGGTGATTTTAAAATTTGTTTCCAGGAGTCATTGTGAAATTCTCTATTTTTAAACCATCTCTCCCCAGTTCTGGACAATCCTGTAGCCTCTGCAATAAAAACTTCAGTGACAGTAAACTTGACATCACCTACTTCAACTTCGGTTCCTTGAAATGATCTGGCAAATGTTTTAGTGACTTCCTTATGGAAGCCATTAAATTTTTCCAAAAATTGAAGCCATCCTATTTGTTGTAACATTTCTTTGCATTGTGGGTAACCTTCTAAATATTTTGAACCCACAGGTTCAGTCCTTACGATGAAACCCATGATTTTTTTTTAATATCAAATTAACACTCTTCTACCCACAAAACAATGACTTTCACTTTCGGATTGAAATGGCTTCAAGCTCTAAATGAAAATGGCTTCAATTTTGGAATGACATACCTCTGATTTATAGTGGCAACAGCTTCAAAACCTCTGGCTGATATGCCTCTGTTTGATCATGAAAGCAGTTTCAATTTCCGAACTGATATGTATATGATAGACAGTGGGAGATGGCTTCAAATTTCTTTCTGTGCAATACCTCTGGCTCTTAGTAGCAAATGGTTTCAGTTTTAATACTGCAACACCTCTGTCTTTGGTAACAAAAAGACTTCAAACTCAATCACTGAAAACACCTCTGTCTCTAGTAGCAAATGGTATGCTTCAAACTCAACACTACAACACCTCTGTCTCTGGTAACAACAGACTTCAAATTCAATGCTGCAACATTTTTGTCTCTGGTAACAAAAATCTTCAAACTGCAACACCTCTATCTCTGGTAGCAAAAGTCTTCAAACTCAATCACTACAACACCTCTGTCTCTGGTAGCAAAAGACTTCAATTTTAACACCTCTGTCTTTTGGTAACAACAGACTTCAAACTCACACTGCTACAATTCTGAGTTGATAGTGAAAATGCTTCAAATTCCGTCCACAGTGATATGCTATCTACCCACGGGATCAAGTGGCTTTGAGTCTTCACACTGTTATACTTCCAAATTTACCCTTTCTGCTCTGCTCTGCGTTTACAATGCTCAATGCTGTTCAAACTGATATCCTTTAGCTCTGCTCCTGGTGATAATAATATCTCTGTCTTCGGAATGGAATACCGGCTACGGAATGAAGTTATGGCAAATGGTCACGGAATAGAGTAGTGGAGTGAGGTGGAGGGATTGTATTAATGATTGAGGAGACGGCGGAGGATTTTACGACGGCAGAGGGAATCATCATCATTAAATGCTTTGGTTAAGAGTTGTGGAAAATTCAAATTCTTTGGCCATTTCACTGCTTAAATGCTATCGGATATGAATTTTGAAATGGAAGATTTTAATACAAAGTCTGTAGAGGGTTTGTTGGGGTTTGATCAATAAAAACAATTAAAACAACCTTTCGAATAATCCACAACTAAACTATGCTAAAATTTTATGAAATGCCATCGTAATTTAAATTTGTTACCTCTGCCCTTTATTTGATTTTTTTTTTTAGCCTTTGTCTTCTCTGCTCATTTCTGGAGGAGTCTTCATAATTTTCTTGATGCTTTTGATTCATGAATACACTAGGTCACTTTTTTGTAATTCTGATGTCTGCTGATTGATGCCTTCAGGGTTTAGAGCTGCGGAAAGACTGTCAGGCTGCAGAAAGGCTGATCAGCTGCAGAATGTCCACTGAGCTGCAGAATGTTCCTGTAGAACACTTTAATCATGAAAATGGAATGTTTTTGGAGTATGAGTGAAATGCTATGTGGTATGAATGAAAATGGATGATGGATTATGATATGTATGAAGTGGATAATGGAATGAAATGGATTCAGTTCATGAAATGGAATGAAGGAACATAGAGGCTGTACTGCAATTCATGACATATTTTTATTCACTTACAGCATGATATCAAATTTTGTGTTTTGACATGAAAATGAGATGGATGGAAGATGGAATGAAATGAATGAAATGTGGAATGGAGTGAAATATAAATGATGGATGGAATGGAGTATGAATGGATAAGTGAATGGAGTGAGATGAAATGAATCATAAGCACTATGGAACTAAGCTTATGATTTTTATAACAGCTGCTTAAAACAAAAATGGAAAAGTTAGAGTGTCAGAGAGACTCTGATTTTCACCCTATCTTTTCTTTATAAACATGCCAATCAATGATTGGTTTTCATGTTTATACCTTTTTTTTTATTTTATTTTTTTTATTTTATTTTTTATTTTTTATTTTTTATTTTTTTTCAAAAGAGAAATGCTTCAGAAAATTTAATCAAGTTGATGAAGAAGAGAGACTCTTCTTCATTAACTTCACATCATTGTCTTCTTGGAACTTCTTGACAAACTCTTCTCTTGAGAGTGGCTTGTGGTATAACTTCAGTCTATGACCATTCACAAGAAAAGTGACCTCCTCTTCATCTATAGTTCTGATTTTTACTGCCCCATTATCAAAAATTCGAACAATTTCATATGGCCCAAGCCAATGTGTCTGAAATTTCCCTTGAAAATCTTTGAATTTTGAATCAAACAAGAGAGCCCAATCACCCTCTTTAAATTTCTTCTCTTTGATGTACTTGTCATGCCATCTAGCCCTTTGCTGTTGGACTAGACTTGTTTTATGAACTGCATCTTGTCTGATCTCATCCAATTCATTAATTTTCTCCAGTCTATGCTTTTGTGCCTCCGTTAGATCAAGTCCTAGCTGAACTGCCATCTTGAATGTTTGAATTTGGAACTCTATGGGAAACAAAACTTGCTTTCCATAAACAAGCTCATAAGGAGTATGGCCTGTTGTGTTCCTCCATGTAGTTCTATAGGCCCACAAGGCTTTAGGAAGCCTATCTACCCAATCTCTTCTATGTAGATGAACAGTCTTTGTTAGGATTCCTTCAATGACTTTATTAGTGGATTCCACTTGACCATTTGCTTGTGGATGATAAGGAGTAGATGTTCTATGTCTGATTTTGTAATTCTCCATCATTTGCTCCACTAGCTTTGATGTAAATTGAGCTCCTTGATCTGTAACAATTTCCCTTGGGACACCAAAACGAGTAAAAATATCCTCAAAAAGAAAAGTAACTACAGATTATTCATTAGCAACAAGTAATGGTTTAGCTTCTACCCACTTAGTAACATAATCAGTGCAAACTAATATGTATTTCTTTTGTCTTGATGGAGGACTAATAGGTCCTACAAAATCCAAAGCCCATTTTTCAAAAGGTTCAATGTGTACCCGAGGTTGTAATGGCATCTCACCTGAAGGAGAAGGTTTCCCTACCCTTTGGCAACTGTCACACCTTTTGACATACTCCTTAGCATCTTTAAACAAGGATGGCCAATAATATCCTAAATTAAGGATCTTATAGGCCGTCCTCTTATCTGCAAAGTGTCCGCCACAAGGTTCGTCATGACATGCCTTGAGAATCTCAGGCATCTCATCTTCACGAACACACCTTCTAATGATCAAATCTGGACCTGTCTTGTACAACTCATTAGCGACCCATGAATATCTTGCACTATCATTAATGATTTTTCTTTTATCCCTTGCATTCATAATTGAAGGAAATTTTCCTCAAACTAAATAATTGGCAATATAATCAAACCATGGAGTTTGAGTAGAGATTGCAAAAAGATATTCATCAGGAAATTGATCTTCAACCGGAGTGTCATCTTTGATATTTTGAATTCTAGACAGGAAATCAGCCACAGTGTTTTGTTTTCCAGGCCTATCTAGAATAGTAATGTTGAATTCTTGCAAAATAACAACCATCTTATAACTCTGCCATTAGTGATTGATTTATTCATTAAGTATCTAATTGCAGAATGATCAGTGTGAACAAAAGTTTCATAGCCCGTTATATAGTGTCTAAATTTGTTAATGGCATGAACAACAGCTAAAAACTCTTTTTCAGTTACAGTATAGTTTAACTCTGCAGGAGTCAAATTTTTACTGATATAATAGATGGCATAGGGAATTAAATCTTTCTGTCCCAATACTGCTCCCAGAGCTGTATCGGAAGCATCTGTCGAGATATGAAAATGTAACTTCCAGTTAGGTCCCCTTAATATAGGTGCTTCAGAAATTTTGGTTTTTAGGGTTTCAAAAGCTAACTGGCAATCAGAAGTCCACTTAAATTCACAATCTTTGGTGAGTAATTTGAAGAGTAGAGATGCTATTTTGGTGAAGTTTTCTATAAATCTCCGATAATACCCTGTAAATCCTAGAAAAATTCTAACATCTCTTTGACAACTTGGAATGGATAGGTTAGAAATAACTTCAACTTTCGCCCCATCAACTCTAATCCCATCCCCTGAAATGTGGTGCCCTAAAACAATACCTTCAGTGAACATCATAAAACATTTTTCATGACTAAGAGAAAGGTTTGCTTCTTGACATCTTTTTAAGACATTTTCCAAGTTTTCTAAAGCCTCTTCAAATGTATCCCCATAAACTGTAAAATCATCCATGTATACCTCTACACAGTCATGTATCAGATCAGAAAAAATTCCTAATACTGCCCTTTGGAATGTTGCAGGTGCATTGCATAACCCAAATGGAAATACTCGGTAGGCATAGGTACCCCAAGGACAAGTAAATGTGGTTTTATCTTGGTCTTCAAGTGCTACTTGGATTTGATTGTAACCACTAAACCCATCTAGGAATGAAAAGTACTTTTTGCCAGCTAATGTATCTAATACTTGATCTATGAAAGGTAAGGAAAAATGGTCTTTAAGAGTAGCTTTATTCAGTTCTCGGTAGTCAACACACACCCTCCATTTTCCATTTTTCTTAGGTACAATTACTAAAGGGGAAACCCACTGACTATCTGAAATAGGATAGATGAAGTTAACATTTAACAATTTTTGTAATTCTTCCTTGACAATTTCCTAAGATTTGGATTCATCCGTCTTTGAGGTTGTCTGATTGGTTTGCAATTTGCCTCTATATAGATGTGATGAGTACAAGTCTTGGGACTTATCCCTTTCATGTCAGTGTATTCCCATGCATATGCAGAAGAATGTCTCTGTAATAATTTGACTAACTCTTCTTGTTGAGATTTTTCTAGGTTTTTGTTTATGTTCAAGGTTTTGCCTGGAAAAATTTCACTTGTAGAGCTGCCAAATTTGTCCATAGAATGAAGAGACATCTGCCTAGATGACAAGAACTCAATATTGGATCCCTCTTGAAATGATTCATGTTTGTGTTCTGGAGAAGATTCAAAGTTTTCTAGAGTATTCAGAAGTTGATTATCTTCACTAATTTCTGAAATTGTGAAGAGTGGTTGTAAATATTCTTCATCCTCTATCCATTGAGTGTCATCTAGATCTGGAATTGTCCTAGCTGGAGGATATAAAGTGAATTTCTTTGTTGAACTACCATCATAAATATACATATCACAGGACCTACAACTAATAAAAGCATCAGCTGTAGCCAACCAAGGTCTTCCTAGTATAACAGGATGGCCTCCTAGGTTATTCTTGGGTGTTAGGATCATGAAATCCACAGGGTACTCCCAAGAGTCTAGGGACACTGGAATGTCTTCTATTACCCCATCTGGTCTGATCACAGATCTATCTGCTAATTGTAATAGTGTGGGTGTAAAGAGAAGATTAGGAAGTTTCAGCTTGTCCATGATTTGTCTACTCATGATATTTATTGCTGCTCCTAAGTCAATGAGTGTGTTTTGAATTTCAATTCCATTGATGTGAATTTTGACAACTGGATTTCCTGGGTCAAGATACTTTGGAATAGCAATCTTGCCCATCATAATGTCTAATATTTGTCCTACCAGTTGAATTTTCTTGGTTTCTCTTATTCTTTTTCTTGTTGTTTTCATACTCAACTCCTTTATTGTTTTGGATAAAATTGGGATTTCCTTGATGGCTTGCAATAATGGAATTTTAATGCAAAAATTTCTCAATTCATCTAAGAAATCATAATTAGGCACCATGATTTGTTTTTCTACACCTTTATCAATTTGTAATCTTTCCGGAAAGGGAGGTATAGAAGTAGATGTGGATGGTTGCTCTAATACTGGAGTTGGATTTATTGGATCTTTTTGTTTTAGTTTTTCAATGTTTTGGTCTTGAAAGGATGTATCTTCCTCAAGAATTTTATTAACCCGTAGGGAGTCTTCCTCAGAATTATCTTGTTCTTGTATGATCACAGAAGGTTTCCTCTTTTCAAGTATCCTGCCAGACCTAAGTTGAACATCACTAAGGTCTAGAGGAGTAATTAAATAAGTTGGAAATTGTTGACATTCTATCATGTATGTATTCTGAGGGTTCTTATTATTGGGGTTTGGTATGGGCTGAGCTGGAAATTGATTGGATTTTTGAGGGAATGGTAATGGAAGTGGTTGATTTTGATGAGGTTGGTTCAGATGATGTTGTTGAGAATTTTGTTGGTTCAGAAACATTCTTATGGCTTCGAGTTTGGCTACTGGTGAAAATTTTTCTTCAAAGTCTATAACTTCTTGTTGAGCATGACCTTTACAAACAAGTATAACTTTGTTTCTAATTACATATCCATTTTCATTTAACTTATTTTTTAATATCCATTTTGTTCCAATAATATTTTTATCATGAGGCCTTGGAACCAATTCCCAAGTATTACTCTTTACAATTTGATCCAATTCTGCATTCATGGCCTTAATCCAACATTAATATTTACAAGCTTGATTTAAATTTTGTGGTTCAATGGTGGATAATAGTGCTAGATAACTAGGAGATCCCACAAGTGTTCTTCTTGCTTGTACCCTTGATTCCTTTTCTTCCAAAATTTGAGATTCTGGATGATTCTTTTTAACATACCCGGATGGAGCCTTTTCTCTCTCTGATGTATCTTCTTCTGATGCTTCATTAGGTTATTCTTCTATATCATTGTGAGTTTATGTGGGAAAGCATTCATCATCATCATCATCCTCGTTTGTTGTTATTTCCCTTTTGGGAGCTATGCATGCTTCATCGATCACAACATCAATACATTCAACAATTTTCTGGAGTCTCTTATTGTAGCATTTGTATCCTTTAATTTTAGAAGAGTAACCAAGAAGTATTCCTTCATCTGCTCTAGGTTCAAACTTACCAAGTTTTTCATCATTATTTTTTATAAAACATTTTCTTCCAAAAAATCTGAAGTGCTTCACAAGGGGGGTATTACCATACCAGGGTTCATAAGGAGTTTTATCACTATTAACATGAACATGAACCTTGTTGAGGATATTTATTGTGGTATGTGTAGCTTCACCCCAAATGGTGTCAGGAGTCCCAGATTCATCAAACATAGCACATGCCATTTTTTGAACTGTTCTATTCATTCTTTCTGCCACGCCATTTTGTTGCAGAGTTCCAGCTACAGAAAATTGCCTTTTTATGCCATATTTTTCACAGAAATCAAAGAATTCTTTCGACATGTATTCTCCTCCTCAGTCAGATCTGAGACATTTGATTTTTAAATCTAATTCATTTACAACTAAAGCTTTGAAGACCTTAAAATTTTCAAATGCTTCATCTTTATATTTCAATAAACTGATCCAACACATTCTAGAAAAGTCATCAATGAATAAGATATAGTATTGTTCTCCACGAGGTGAATTTTTCCTTACAGGTCCACACAAATTAGTATGTATAATTTCAAGTGGCTTACTTGTTGATCCTTCTTTGGCATTAAATTGAACTCTATTTTTCTTACTGAATTGGCATGACTTACATATGGTACTTTCTGGTAAAGTGATGTTGGGTAGATCATGATTATCTTTGAGCCTACTTGATTTTCTTATTTGAGAAAAGCTCATATCTCTGAATATTCTATGCCATAACCATTTTTCCGCAGATTTTCCTAGATAAAATTGTTCTTGGCCACCTTTCAATATATACAGATTGCTTGGTGTTCTTGTTCCTTTTATTATGGTTTTTCTTGTGTCAATTTCATGAACCACACATTCTTTTGATCAAAATAAAACTTCATTTCCTTGGTCACACATTTGGCTAACACTCAAAAAGTTATGCTTTAATCCATCAACATACATAACATTACTAGTTTTAACCTTTTCTTGTAGAAAAACAAATCCTTTACCCTTAATGACAGCAGGAGAGACATTTCCAAAAGTGAAATTCTTTTCCTTTTCTAATGCATTATATGAAATGAGTTTATCTTTTTCACCTATCATGTGTTTTGAACATCTGCTATCAATGTACCATTTATTTTCTTCTCCTTCTGCAAATCAATCTATGCCGCAGCTTTCGAATTGTAAGTCCTTCCTTCTCGATACCTTAGAATTAGTGGATATTTTTTCTTTTGGCTATAATTTTCTCCTGCATTCAGATTCCTCATGTCCAAAGTTATTAAAAAATGAACATTCAATTTCGTCTTGGAGAGGAGAAAATTTTTTATAAGTATTCTTCTTTGTTCCTGTCTCATTTCTTTTTTTTCTTTCTTCTCTAATCATGATGGTTTTGTATGCAACACATTGAGCATCTTTGTGACCAAAATTATGACATGAGAAACATTGTCCTTTAAAGAATAATTGATGTGATCATAGAACCTTCTAGCTTTGTTTACCTTTTGACTAATGCCCCTATTATTGTTCATCCTTGAATTAGAATTGTTGGGTCTCAATCTAGTCTCCTAAACTGAGCTCATTTAATTGTCAACCAGGATTTGTAAACTGCTGAAGTGAAGTGTACCATATGTACCTAGGTGCTTGTTTCCTAATGCGTTGTGTGTAGTGTTTTGTAATGTTTTTGGTCTTTTGTGGTGATTTATGATGTTTTTGGGTCTTTTGGTGATTTTTATGTTTTCAATGGAAATGCCTAAAAATTAATGGAAAGGAGTTGGTGGTCAAAAACAGAGTTAAGTCTAATGTATGGAATGGCAAATGCAATTAGAAACACTGAAGCAGAATCTGAACTATGACTAAATAAAAGCAAAAGCTTGATAATGACTTTTAGGCAGATGACACAAACTAAACTTGAGAAATGATCACTAAGTATGCAAATTCTCTACATAGACAGTGAAACAATCTAACTTACAATGATGCAATACTCCATCCTAAGCTCTTCTATTCTATGACTAATTCCTAGTTTTATTCTGCAATTTAATTGAATGTCACAGAACCTATACCCAAAGAGTTATTGGTTTCTTTTTCAAAGTAGTTCTTTTGAGGAAAAGTTCTGTTTATAAAATGATAAGGAAATTGCAGAGGGATTTCAGACCTTATAGTGATGTTGTCTTCTGTTCCTATGGCTATGGATCATTTGTAGATTTTAGAACAAGAAGATATTTGTGAATAATGAAGGTTGTCTTGTTAATCCAAACAACTAAAGTAATCTATTGTGCAATGGATGACAATTTGAATATAAGATGCAATTACAATGAGTTAATCTAAGAATGAATCTAAGATGCCTCTAAACTAGAACAATGTTAAACTATAAGTCATCATCAAACTTGAAACAAAGTAACTGAACATGAATTAAATGCAATGAAACTCCGGAGCATTCTAACTATACTAACATGCATTATTCTATGAAGTTACACAATCTGTTTGTTCATCATTAGTGATATTTTGGAAGAGTTCCTTCTTTTGGAAGAGGTAGAACAATTCTGACTGTGTAATTAAATGCAATTGTAAGCAAATGGACTGAAAGCAGATGAAAAACTAAGTTATCACATCCATATCCTACTCGTCATTATGATGTCTTAGGCAAGCGTTTAAGAGCAAGAATAGAGATGATACTTAGTAAAAACACACAACTAAATCATTCATTATCACAGTCATGTCTTGAACTTCTTAAGAATTTCTTGGAAGAGTTTCTTCTTGTGGAAGAGTGATTAGAACAAGTGTAACTGTGATAGTGAATAGAAAAAACTACAACTAAATCCTAAAGTACTATAGCTATTCATCATTCATCATTATAATCTGTTGGGAGAGTGTCTTCTTGTGGAAGAGCTAGAATGAATATAACTACAGTAGCTAGTTAAAACAACTATAAATTCAACTCCTAATCCTACAATACTATAGTCATTCAACATTCATCATTTTAATCTGTTGGAAGAGTGTCTTCTTGTGGAAGAGCTAGAATGAATATGACTACAGTAGTTAAACAAAACAACTACCAATTCAAATGCAAAACGTAAAGGCAGCTAGGAAAACTTATCTAATTTACGCAAAATAAATCCGTGCAAGAGGCAGGGGCCCTCTACCACTTGACGGCATTCAACTCCAAATTAAATCACGCCTTCAAAATAACTTTATCTGCTCCATTAAAGATGAAATAGTTTGAACATAACACTCTGCGTCTTCAGGAATGTAACACAGAGTTTAAACAAAATCTAGCAGCAAATCTAACATAAAATCTCTAACATAGCTCTCGGTCTCCCAAGAGTTTATAAAGCAAATGCACGTAACAATAATTACAACAATTTAGGAACAATGTCTTTCCTTATCTGAATCACGTTAGGACTCTTTGAGGTGGCTGCGTGAAGAAGAAAAGACATCTGGACTGAGACAGTCCTAATAGAAGTCTTCCTTCATAAATGTGTTCCCCACGCTCAAAACCATACCCAGAATTCATTTCCTCCTCCATGATGAGCAACGAACCATGTAGACATGACGTGGATCATGCCCATATGTGGTTTTTCTCAAGAGGCCACCTGGAACATACTCAAACATGAAGGCAGCTGCAGAATCGCCGGTTAGCTACGGAATGTCTGCATTCTGCAGCTAGTTCCGGTCAAAATGCTTAACAATGGCAAAAATCACAAAATTCAACAAGTCAATCATGTAAATCATTCTAGAAGTAATTTTAACTATATTTATTGATCAATTGGGTTTAAGATAGAAATGGACAAGGGAAAATGAGGTAAAATGAGGTGAAGGAAAGCACAATTTTGAGGCTCAACAAGAATGAACATGCTTTACTTGAGAATTGTCTTTTTTCTTCTGCTGAGTGATGAAATTTTGTTGACTAGATTTTGTTGCATTTAGATATCTGGTGGTTGAGGATTTTACTGTCTGAGAAGATTCACCAGTGTATCCAAGACCTGTCTTCATAAGAGGAGAGCGTTGAACCTTGATAATTTCATCTAAGGTTTCAGATCCTTTAGCAAATATAAGATTTAGATTTTTTACATTCTCGGGTTCCTTTATTAGGCTTACTATTTCACATTCTAACTTCTTGTCATGGTTCTCCTTTTATATGTGTTGATTATTTAGAGTATCTATGGCCATTTATTTTTCTTCCAAGCATATTTTTAGTTGAGTGATTTATTCAAGGAAATCGTTTTCTTCTAAAGCATCCATAAAATTATCTTTAGCCCCATTAGTGTCTTTTTCAAATGCCATGAGTAGTTTAAGATCTTGTTTGGATTCTCCTTCTTCACTATTTGACAAGGCATCACTATCTTCATGAGTATAATAACTTTTTATATTGTCAAATAGTCTCCTATTACATTTTTCTATATCCTTTCCCTTATCATGATTATATTTATGAGGACATTTAGTAGCATAATGACCCACTCTTCCACAAGCAAAACATTTGAAAGGAAGCTTACCTATGAACCTTCCAGTGCCAAGCTAAAGTTTCTTTACAAAATTTACCTCATCATCTTTTGATACATACCCCGATTATTTTTGTTATTCCTTTTCATTTCCTTTCGTAGTAGCTTTAAATGTGGCTTTTTTGAGTTCATACATACATCCTTTTCTCATTTCAAAAGAAGTCAGGATCCCATGAATTTGAACAACAGTAAGGGTCTGCAGATTTTGCTTCTCTTTAATAGCAGACACTTTTGACTCGAATTTAGGAGTTAGAGATCTTAATATTTTCTCTACTAAAGTTGTGTCTTTTATGTCTTCACCCAGATTTCTCATATGATTTACGATCTCATCTAGACGCAAAAAAAAACTAGCGATAATTTCATCATTATGCATTCTAAGATTTTCATATTTAATTTTGAGAATTTTATCACTTTTTACCTTGGTATCACCTTCGTAGCTTAGAATGATTTTGTCCCATATCTCCTTTGTTGTCTCTAACCGCATAACCTTGAAATTTTTTGATTCGATTAGGCTTCCCAATAAAGCATTGACAACTTTCACATTGGTTTCATAGTTCTTCATTGTTGCTGGATCTATGGGAACTACAGCTGGATATTGGTAACCTCCTTCAACAATTGACGAAACATCTGCTCCAAGAGACTGAAGATAAAATATTTTTCTTGTCTTCTAGAAGATTAAATTGTTTCCATAGAAGAGTGGTGGTTTGATATATGTTGTTCCATCTTGATTGCTCATCGTGGTAGATCTTCCTTCTAACGATCAAGCTTCTTTATAAGGACCTTCTCTGATACCAATTGTTGGGAAAAATACTGAGAGGAGGGGGGGGGGGGGGGGGGGGGTCAATCGTATTTAAAACTCACAATACTTTTCTTTATTTTAGTTATTTCTATACGTGAATTTCATTAAGCCACCTAGCATATGCATGTAACTTTCTATAAGGAAACTTGTGTATTCCCAAAGAACTTATTATTAAGATAAATATTCAGAAAATTTACTTGGCCTAGTGCATCATTTATTCATCAGAAATTTATTAAGCAGTAAACATTTTCAGTAAGAACATAAATCATCACACATAAGCAAATTTTGACGAGGTAAATCCCCTCTGTGGACGGAGGCAATCACACTAGCCCTAGAGTGGGTCTAGAAACAAACCAAACACGATACGATATCGATTCCTAGTTACAAAATACAAAGCTACGATGGATATCCTACCTCAAGTCCTACGTTGATGTTGTCGAAGGAGAAGTGTTGCTTCTCGTTCCTAGCTTGACAGATCACAATCCTTCCGCTCACCACGTCCGGACACCTATACATATGCAGAGAAAAGCGATGACATACAACGTAATAATTCAAACATGTAACTATCAATCAGTCGAAAAATATTGAATCAAATTGCATTACACAAATAAGCAATACAACGATGGAACCAATAACTTAGTCAAGCATATATTAAAATACGAAAGAAAGATTACAACCGAGTTCCGACATCACATTCTTCCTTCGGCAGGGCTTCCAGTGGAGCGTGTCTCACAAAGCTTGTCAGGGATTTAGACAAGGCTCTCTCTCTTACAGGGTTCTCCTTAGCTCTGCTCTCAATAGTCACTCAGCTATATTTTTCTTCCCAAATGTTCAACTAGGTTGCAAATAGAGAGGGAAGGCTTTTATAGAGGGAGAAGGAGAGGTAAGGATCCCTATAATCATGGGGGAGAGTCCTATCTCTTAGGAAGGTTCCATGAGAGGTGGAAAACCACTTCCTAATCAGGGAGATCTCGGGCCAAACAGGCCAACCTCTTTTTGATGATTCATTCTGAAGTTGTTAGAACCAAAATTCCACCTTTTATTTTTAAAAAACATTCCCAAATAGGTTTGGCAAATGAAATACACAGGGATAGAGCTCCAGGTGGTGCGGGCTTAGTGTAAATTTCCCAGGTCGATGCGAGTGATGAACTGGCTGCTCGCGCCAATGCCAAAACATATGTTTTAAGTGATTTTCTGAGGAAATTTTCTTCAGGAGAATTCTTACCCTTATGCAGAAGGATTCCATCAAGGTGTTTTCAGGACATTTTACTATTCACATGTCACGGGAATAGTCCTCCAATGTACGGGATGAGGGATTGCAGGGACGGTGACAAAATGTTGTGTAACAGATGCCTCCTAAAGCATGAGGTCCGAGAGAGAGGGAGGGGTGAAATGCTTTATGAGAATGCGTTCAACTGAAAACATTGTCGTAGGAATACCTGTGAGTATAAATACAAATGATATCTCTAATACATGATATGTGGTATGGACGCACCCATCCATAAAATACTACAGAAATAATGAGATCCAAGGTATGGACGCACCCATCTAGAAAAATAAGGATCAATAAGTAGACTCAGGTATGGTCGTAGCCATCCAATCAAAAGAGTCATCGAATAAGTCATAATAATCCACAAAGAACCTACAGCCTGGAATTCATTAGACAAAATCTAGGGTATTGCGCTCCATCTTGACCCGAACAAAGTACAAGTTCAAGCATGCAAATATGTGAGTTGAAGTCGAACATGCAAGAACATCGTCTGATTACCAGCCATGATGAAAACTGTTAACAGACGCGAGAGAAACCACCAATAATGACAATGGCTCTCAAGGTACAAGAGGTGCAATCCACAGAATGTGAATAGTGATTTGGCATCGAACACCCGTAGAATCATTCGATCGAAGGTCAATAATGAAAACCTTGCGTCGAATGCGAAGAACCTACCATTGAGGCATGCAGGAAGGGAGTCTCTAGATCAACTTCCTAGATAATGAGCTGGAGTCGACAGGAAGTGACCTTGATCAAAGGTGGGCCCTAATGTTTCCCACATCATCGACGTGAGACAGAGGAAAATGATGTTTGTGAATCAAGACCAACAAAGAATCAGAGGGAGGTTGAAAACTGTAGAGGCAAACTTCTCTTGAACATATCGGCGACATGACACTGGATTTGGCAGTATTTGACATCAAGGGATCTGAGGTCATGGTGATGTGGCAAAGAGCAGATGAGAGGTCAAAAGATATTACCCAAACCCATGGAAGAAAGCGGATAACGAGATGAGATGTCCCCAACCCAACACGAATTTAGACAAGTGCCATGTTCAAGAGCGACATACTGCCAACACGACTATGAATTGGTTCCATTTTACCCCACCATTTCTAGCGAGTGCCCCAGTTATTTTTGAAAACAAGCTTGAAGGGGATAGCATGTGCTTGCGATGTAAGTTTTTCCTTCGGACAAATCCAACCTAGTACATTTTACAAGCCCTACGAAGGAGGAACTTGAGTAACGTCATTACGACGGAGTCCGATGTCATCAAAGTTTAACGAGTCTGACAAAGGAAGAAATCAGCATCTTTTCATGTTTAGAGAGTTTTAAAAGACAGCATAAAATAAAACTCCAGCAGTCCTTTTTCGTAGGTAGTCCCACAGATCCGAAAAGGTAGAAGACTATGTCTGGGAGAACCTCCTAGTCACGATAGGCTAGGGTATTTCTTTTTCATAAATAATCTATCCTAGCTCGAAAAAGGGGTAAATGTATACTGGGTAGATATCGTTTTGCAGCCAATTTAATGAGCTCAAAACAACAAGCGACTCGACAATATTTTCAGATTTAGAGAGTCAGAAAAGAGTTGAAAGGTGACTCCTCCTAGAGGAACGAGTGGTATTAAGGGTAGCTACTGGTTCCAGTAATGGTGGAACTGCTAAAAATAAATAAAGGTCAAGAGGCTGGCTAACAAGACCACTCATTGCAGCAGTTCCTCAGGAATGGGTGAAACAACCAAGTGAAGGCATATGATCGGCCAGGAAGATAGTGACGATGCAGCGAGAAAAACAAGGCTCATCTAGAAAAACAGGCTGATAAAATGGAAATCACAAGAGGTAAAATGGGAATGGTTTCATTTTTACACAAGCTTGAAATCAGGAAACTCTACTTGAAGTTGGTTTCATTTTTACACAAGCTTGAAACAAAGATAAACTATGCTTGAAACCGGTTTCATTCTTACACAAGCTTGAAACGAAAACAAACTATGCTTGAAAAATTAAGCATGCCCCTAGCATGATGACTCAATTCGAGGTACATTCCCCCCAAGCTTCAGTCCATAGGAAATAGAGTGAAGGTTCAAAAAACGAGATCAAGAGAAAGACTTGACTGGGATTTTACGATATCTAACAAAGCACGAATTGAACGGGAACATGTTTCATTGTTTTAATGAGGTTAACACATTAAAAGAACTATCCTCGTGAGCTAATTCATTTTTTAATGAGGTTGAAATAGAAGACGAACTATCCTTGGAAGAGCTTGTTTCATTTTTTAAGGAGCTTGACACGAGAAAACGAACTATGCTCCAACAACCTTGTTTCATTTTTTAAGGAGCTTGACACAAGAAAAAGAACCCTGCTCCGACCAACTTGTTTCATTTTTTAAGGAGCTTGACACAAGAAAAAGAACCCTGCTCCAACGAGCTTGTTTCATTTTTTAAGGAGCTTGACACAAGAAAAAGAACCCTACTTCGAACAGCTTGTTTCATTTTTTAAGGAGCTTGACATAAGAAAAATAACCCTACTCCGACCAACTTGTTTCATTTTTTAAGGAGCTTGACACAAGAAAAAGAACCCTGCTCTGAAGAGCTTGTTTCATTTTTTAAGGATCTTGACACAAGGAAAGGAACTCTACTCCGAAGACCTTGCATTATGATGAATAATAGGTCATGGACTCTAAGAGGTTCGCATCTGATGGGAGAACAACATCTTTAAAATTAGGACCCAATGCCCCCAGCACACGATGCATAACGGCACTATCACTGAATGCGGGCATGGGATAGGTAGCCACATAATTAACCTGTGGCAACGATAAAACCGATGGATGAAGACCCGGAAGAGATGATGGCGGACCAGATGTCATGCTAGGACCAAAGAATGAAAGCTGATCAATGGTCACGATTCGACCTTTGTGTGGAAAATATATCACACGAAAGAGGGAGGAGACAACTGCCCCCATGACATAAATATAGTTGCGCCCCAAGAGAAAATTGAAATCCAAGGGGCTTGGAACAACCATCACGTCTATATGGATGGTTTTCCTTCCCAAAGTAACAGGAAATTTGGGAAGGATCCCTAACGGTTGACTAGTTCCTCTGTTAAAAGCCAACAGATTTTGGGTAATAGGAATAAGCGGTGGAGAACCAAAAGCTTGCCAAGTAGTGGAAGACAAAATATTAACAGACGTGCCTTCATCTATAATAGTGTTGGGTACAACCAAATCAAAGGTTTGTATCGTTATCTCAAAAGGCACATAAGATGGAAGGCGATATCCTGCAAATCGACTCCAATCAAAGGAAGCGACCAGACTACTTGGAGGGGATACCATCAAACTGAGATGGTTTTCCCTTGGTGTTATCGGAGCAAGAGGAGTATCCTCCAAGACGTCCATCATGGGAGTAGGAGGAGCAGTTTCTTGAACTACAGGGACGGAAGAATATTTCTCCAAGTCCGAGGAATATGAAGAAACAAGAAGAACATGGGGCAGATGAGATCCACTCTCAACGGAAAAGAATTGATGATCCACCGATGGGGTTAGATCGACCAATCCCATGACCAATGGTTGGTTGGGAATGGATTCCTGAATTTGAATTTCCAGGGGAGTGGGATCAACCAAGGATGACTCTTTACCAACCTTTGAATCAACTAGCGGAGGACTCGATGAAAGTTTCTGGTAACCAGCTGGAAGGCAGGCTGCAGAAACAGTAGGGTTTTCCAACACTCTCTTGGCTTCATCCATATACGGACAAAGGTAAATGGGATGATTCCCTTCACACAACTTACAGGAATTGGTAATTGTACCTTGTTTGTTATGAGTCTTATTAGTACTATTCAAGGATGTGTTACCAACATGACTATCGGAAGCCAAAATCAACGACGGACGGCCGTCAGACCATGTGTCAAGTACCTTGGGAATGCCAGGGCAATCTCGAAGCAGATGGTTACCTTTGCAGATTATGCAAGGTAATTTTACCTTTCGTGGAAGTTCGGACGGTTCTGAAATGGACGGTTTCTTAGGCGCAGTAGCAGCAATATTAACCTCTCGTTTATCTAACTTCTTCTTCTTGGTCTTCTTCTCATTCTTCTTAGCCACCTGGTTACTGGAATCTAGACTTTCACCATGCAAATTAGAAGATAAGGATGAAGAAATAGGCGAAGAAGGGGAGAGGTCCACCTTAGAAGCAACATGATGTTGTTCTGGTGCAGGAGATGGCTGCACAGTGGATGGAACACTCGGGACCACCGAGGTTGAAAATAACCATACAGGCAACCCAACAGTTAACCCACGCAGGGATAATGTTTCCATATAAGGAGCACCAACATTCACAAAAGTAGGAAAAGGACCAGGATTCCCTTCGGAAGGGATTCCTGGGTTAGTGAACTCCGGAAATGTTGCCATCAGAAACAACTTTAAAACAACACCCTAAGGAAACTAAATTTAACCAATAATATTTCGTGGACAGTTAATTTTTAATAAATTGAAACAAAACTCTGTCGTTTCATATTTTAAGAGTTGAGAAACAAGAAAAAGGTGACTCTATCACTTTCAAGTTGAAACGAGCATGAAAGGACAAGTGCTCGATGATCTTTTCAAATTTATGGAGTCATTAAATATTAAAAATGACTGCTCAGTTAATCTAGGTAAAAGGTTGTACCAAGTTTCCGTGAACTACCATATACACCTTGGTTATAAAATGAAAGAGAAATCAACCAAGGACTTGACGTACGTGCAGGTAGTCTCCTCAAATGTTGTTTTCGATGTATCACGGTTACAAGGCGGCAGACTCGGTTTCCTACAAATAAAAGGATTGCAACCTAGAGGGGTATCCCTTTATATACTCAATGGTACGGGGAGCAAAGTCCGTACTAGCACTGTCTGAAGCCAGATGGCGAGTGACAGCTGCTAGGTTTAAAGACGCCGGAACACGTCTCTAACTTAGACCACTAAATATTTCGTTAGGTTTCAATGTTTCCTTAGGTTAATTGAATAAATTTTAAGTTGATCTTGTATTTATGTTTCAATTCCAAGGTCCTACCGAATGTTGAATCTCACGAATCTCTAAATGCAAGCTGCATGCCATAAAATACCATTTCGTTCAATGAAAAGCTATCTACGAGAGAGTTAAGATCCTCCAAGTGATAGAAATAATATGAACATATGAAAACATCCACTACTGAATCTGATGCAAGATAATGAAACTGAAAAGCTCTTCCCTAGAATTATATAATGCTAGAAATGCGAAATATTTTCCAATTTTCACTATGCTAATCAAGAATGCAAAATATTTTTTTGTATTTTTCAATATATCATAGCAAGTGCACTAAATGATATTAAAAATAAACCAAAACACCAATTTGAGAATGGTGAAGCGAGAGCTGAAACAAAACAAATTCACTCAACTCAAAACAAGCACAACAAGACTCAAACCAATGACGAAATCCTTCAAATCAAAGAAAGGATCTCAAAAGAGACCCAAACAAGTCGTGTAATCTAGGCCTAGAGTGACAAGACTAAAACTGAACGAAAGAAAAGACAATCACTCAATTAACACAATCACTCAAATGGATCCAAAAAGCTTAATGCAAAGAAGCAGAAACAAAGTTGACTGGGAAACCAAGGACCCGAAACTCCCATGGGAGGCTCAGCAGGCTGAAGCCCCTAGAAACCCTATGGCTGAAAATCAAAACTGATAGAAAAGGGAAAAAAACTGAAGGATAAGGGCTAATCTCAGTCAAAAAAACCCAAAGCATTCAAATCAAGCCAAGCAAATACCCAGAGACACCATGATGGACCAAAAACTTCAAAAACAAGGAAAACCCTAACACCTACAGGAATTGGCGCAACTGTCTGGCTGTAATTCGCACCAAACATGGGATGGCGCGAGTGATAAACTGGAAACTAGCGGCAACTGGTGCGACTGTCAGGATGGAACCCGCGCCAATCAAGCCAACCTTGGAAAGATGGAATTTTGGAAGAACAAAGGTCAAATTGATCCTTTGGGGCTGAACAGGGGTCTTAGACTCAGCAAAGATAATCAAAAAAGCAAGTTAAGCAAGCAAAGACCAGGAATATGACCTAAAGGACGAAAGACAAACTCACATTGATCCCCAGCAAAGTCACAAATTTGTTGACAAGGTAAATCCCCTCTGTGGACAGGGGCGATCCCACTAGCCCTAGAGTGGGTCTAGTAACAAACCAAACACGCTACAATATCGATTCCTAGTTACAAAATACAAAGCTATGATGGATAGCCTACCTCAAGTCCTACACTGTTGTTGTCGAAGGAGAAGTGCTGCTTCCTGTTCCTAGCTTGACAGACCACAATCCTTCCGCTCACCGCGTCCGAACACCTGTACATATGTAGAGAAAAGCGACGAAATACAACATAATAATTCAAACATGTAACTATCAATCAGTCAGAAAATATTGAATCAAATTGCATTACACAAATAAACAATACAACGATGGAACCAATAACGTAGTCGAGAATATATTAAAATATGAAATAAATATTACAACTGAGTTCCAATGCCGCGTTCTTCCTTCGGCATGGCTTCCAGTGGAGCGTGTCTCAAAAATCTTGTCAGGGATTTAGACAAGGCTGTCTCTCTCTTACGGGGTTCTCCTTAGATCTGCTCTCAATAGTCGCTCAGCTATAGTTTTCTTCCCAAATGTTCAGCTAGGTTGAAAATAGAGAGGGAAGGCTTTTATATAAGGAGAAGGAGAGCTAAGGATCCCTCTAATCATGGGGAAGAGTCCTATCTCTTAGGAAGGCTCCATGAGAGGTGGAAAACCACTTCCTAGTCAGGGAGATTCAGAGCCAAATAGTCAAACCTCTTTTTGATGATTCATTTTGAACTTGTTAGAACCAAACTTCCACCTTTTATTTTTTTTAAACATTCCCAAATAGGCTTGGCGCGGTAAATACACAGGGACAAAGCACCAGGTGGACCGGGCTTAGTGTAAATTTCCTAGGTCGACGCGAGTGATGAACTGGCTACTCGCGCCAATGCCCAAACATATGTTTTAAGTGATTTTCTGAGGAAATGTTCTTCAGGAGAATTATTACCCTTATGCAAAAGGATGCCATCAAGGTGTTTTCAGGACATTTTACTATTCACAGGTCATGGGAATAGTCCTCCAATGTACGGGATGAGGGATTGCAGGGACGGTGACAAAATGTTGTGTAACAGCAACACACATGAACACCAGGATTTAAGGTGGAAACCCAAGTCGGGAGAAAACCAATGTTTCTATCATGTATGTCTTCAATATTTATTATATAGAAAATTGCTTACATTCTTGTACTAGCACAGACTCATACCAACACACTGGCACCCACCTGCAGTGATCTAGCTGGCTCCAGAGACACACACAAGACAAAGTGGGCTTATGGAAGCTCAAAAATCAATTTTTTTGGATTTCTCTCGAACTAGGTTCAAGTTGAAGATCTCGTCATCATGATCGCAATAGTGCAAATGGTTCATCGAACCAAGCTCGTATGAAAAATTTAGGAGCAGTCAAAGTTCCAGGTTGACTTGGTAACTGGGAAGGCCTAAAGAAGGCACAATTTCACCGAAGTTTGGCCACCAGATTACGGCCAGCTCTAGCTAGATTCCGGGCGAAATTTTGGGACACTTAAAATGTATGCTAACACTTAAAACCCGAATTTTTGAAAACGTATGGTTGGTTTTAATTTTAAATAAAAATATATAGTTTTGGGGTGGCGGGCCGCCAACCCTGGCACCCCCGATCCAGTTCCACTGCACATAACAAAATAAAAATTGTTATGGTCTAACAGGTCGTGACCCCCGCGGACCCCACACTGTAACCAATACATTCAATTGGGAAGGGCTGGCCACCTTCGGTGGACTCGGCCCTACCCCCGGTACCATAGCACGGCAGTCGGCGGGTATTGAACTCACGTCAGCCATGTGGGTCAGCCCGCCACCATGCAGATACCCCAAATAAAACATTGTTATATGTAATAAAAAAAACACCATAAATATGAATGTTGCATGTGGATTTGGTTGGGTGGGTCGCCCAAGGCGGGCCCGACCCCATTGAAATTATTTTTCGTTGGTTTAAAAAAAATAGTGAAATTTGGAGGGGACGGTGTTTGACCACCTGACCTCCCTCCAAAAAACTACCTTTTATAACCAACTGTGCCCAACAGATTCGTTGATTAATCCACCCTGATTTTATATAAAACTTTGCATTTTGTCAGTGCAAGGGAGGTAGAGGCAATTCAATAGAAGCACGCAGTTTGAGGCAGGCACATTTTTTGATGCAGGTGAAACCATGAGCAGGCCCATAAATAGGGAGTGGAACCATTATCCTTGAAATTTTCCCGAGGAGGTAATTTTTCTCCATGTCGGAATATAGTCAAGTTTACAATCATTTTTCACGGTTTTTTGCAGGAACATAATGGCGAGGTCAGATTCACCTTTTGAGTTGCAGACTTCCAATCTGCCCATGGAGCAACCTCTTTGAGGAATCTAGGGGGAATCTAAAAGATTCCTTTTTGCTCCATATTTTCACTTTGTGAAAATTCAACGAATTGACAATCGATCCTACACCTCTTGGCGACACGATTTTAGTGGTGCAATCAGATTTTCCATCTGAGCCTTATATTTTTTGGCCACTTTTCAAAGTGGAGTTGTAGGTGTTAGCATTCAATGAGTGAGCAGTTGATTTCAAACCTTTTCAACACCACGATTGTGATGATGATTTCAGATCCAACAACGGAGCAACCATTCTTCAGTCATCTTCAGTGTGAGGTATATGATGAGTTGATTTCATGTAATTATTTGTCTCTTTGCTATGAGATGAATTGTGTTGTACAAATCCCTGTTGATGTTTGATGTGGGATCTTGTTTTATTTATTGATGTGAGATGTACTTTCTATCATGGATTTGTATTATGTTTGAGATCCATTTGCTTCCATGTGGGCGAGATACTCATAGTCATTATGTGTGAGTCATTGTCATACTGATAGGGGTCCTTTTTGTGAATGAGAGTTCCTATAGTGGAACATCTCGTGGAGAGATCCAACCACTCATGCCCAAGGGAATTTTACTTGTGTGATAGATAGAACACCATCCATGTACATCTTCACTCCTTACAACACTTAATGCAGAGGCCTTCACCATCTTGAAACCGAGGCTCGAAGATGTAGTCCCTCCTAGACGAACTCTATTATCAATGTCTTATGTTGCTCATGCTTGTTATGTTCCTCTTATTTACAGCATGCAGTTGTTCATTTATGTTCATTAACGCTTCTGATAAATTGTAATACTAACACATCAACAGAAGTAAAAGGTCTTGGGTAAGGGTATCAAAATTTTACCCAGATCAAGTGGTATCAAAGCAGGTCTTCTTCCTGATTGGATTTTGGGTGTGAACTATTGAACGCTTGCTGAGTTGAGCCATGGAGAATGTCAAGGACATGTATGAGACCATGCTTAGGGTTTTCGAGAAATCAAACATGTTTTACAAAGCTTATGAAAAACAAGCAGCAGAGAAAGTTGAATTGAAGACAATCCTACAGGAAGAGGAGGAGTACAAACATCAATTCCAGCTTCAGTTGCAAGCCACGACAGAGATGTTGGAAGAATTGAAGCACAACAATGAAAGTCTTCAAGCATATCATGATGCATTGAAAGAACTCCTACAGGAAGAGAAGGAGGATAAGCAGTGATTATAGCTTCAGCTACAAGCCGCGACAAAGGCCTTGGAGGAATTGAAGTGCAACGAAGGCTTAGAGAAGCCTTCTTCACCTACGTCAAAATCAAAAACTAAGTTAAGAATGTTGATTTCTCTTCAGTTTCATCTCACCTGATATCATTTCTATTATGATTATGGTGATCCCCATTACAGGAACTGACATGAGACTCCTCACAAATATGGGTTACAAAGGAGGAGGAATTGGAATTCATGTCCAAGGCATAACTCAACCATTGGAGGTTGTGCAGGGACCTCGCTATGCAGTTTTGGGATACACTGAAGAAGGATTTTTGAAGGACGTCAAAGGAAAACAGAAATCTTTGAACTCTCCAGGGAAGAGGAATGATGGGAACACTTCACCATCATTCCATGGTAGTGCATGTTGCATTGAAAGAGTCGAGGCAAGCTCTTATCACCATGATCACACCAAAGACCACTAGAGAAGGTATAATAAGTCTCGTTATTCCAGAGTGCATTTTGATTATAATAATGTTGATAACCATGGTCGTAAATCATGGCATCGAAAAACATGTCATTTTTGTGGTTTACATAACCATGTGTTTTCTAAGTGTTGGAAAAGGATGGTAGCTCAAAGGAGGATGAGGCATGGAAATCCTTCACCATAGCAGGGAAAGAAATCGGTTAAGTAGGTTTGGAGGAGAAAGACCTTTTTCACTCATTGCAACCGAAGTGGCCATCAAAGAGCCACGTGTTGGAGACTCCATCAAGAGCAGCGCCATAAAGACAAAGCGCTTGTGCATGAATCAGTAGAAATAGTTGTTCGGCAAGAAAACATGTCACAAGGAGATGATCCATTCACTTTGATAAGTGAGAGATGGTTTTTCTAGATATGTTAGCTTGTCATGGTCGTGTTTGTAAATCATATGTTGCATTTTTAACTATAAAAGTGATAATGTGTTTTTCCATCACTTGTTTAAGCAACAATGATATTTTGGCCTTATTTTATAAGTTGTGTGATGCATTTCTTGCACGTAAAAGTGATGAGGTGTTTTCCATCACTTTGAAATGTGACGATAATGTTGTTGGTCCTGTAATGATAGTTGGGGCGTGATTTCCATTTTGATGTAAGCTTGACCACTGAGTACATGTTATAAAATCGTGGAAATTATAGGAATATTTGGGTCATAGTTGGTCAATTTGAGCATGTAATTTGCAGGGGATTCTACTACACTTTTGCAGAAGGTGCAGGTGTCAGTTCATCGCTTAAGGCTCCGAAGAACAAAGGTGAAGGAGATGGAAGGGTGACCTTTTCACGACGCTTGTGGTGCAGACATAGTACACAGCAGTTGAAGATTATTTTTTATGCTTTTACAAGACCAAAAGCTCCTCAGTGGGGAGGATTGATCTAGGTGGCTCTAGAGACACACAAGACAAAGTGGGCTTATGGAAGCTCAAAAATCAAAGTGTTTGGATTTCTCTCGAACTAGGTTTAGGTTGAAGATATTGTCGTCCTGATCGCAACGGTGTTCGGAACGGTTCGTCAAAATGAGCTCATATGCAAAAGTTAGGAGGAGTAAAATTTATGGGTTGACTTGGTGACTGGGCAAGCTTAAAGAAGGCACAATTTCACCAAAATTTGGCCACCATATTCTGGACAGATTCGGCTGGATTTAGGGCGAAATTGTGGGACACTCAAAATGTCTGTTAACGCTTAAAAACCGAATTTTTGAAAACGTATGGTTGGTTTTAATTTTAAATAAAAATATATATTTTTGGGGTGGTGGGCCACCAACCCCGCCACCCCTGGTCGATTCCACCACAAATAAAAAAATAAAAATTGTTATGGTCCGATGGGTCGTGACCCCCGCGGACCCTACACCGTAACCAATACATTCAATTAGGGAGGGTGGGCCACCTCCGTTGGACCTGACCCTACCCCCAGTACCATAGCACGAAGGTTGGCGGGTATCAAACCTGCGTCGACCACGTGGGTCAGCCCTCCACCATGCGCCGGCCCCAAATAAAACATTGCTATATGTAATAACAAAAACCACCATAAATATGAATGTTGCATGCGGAGTTAGTTGGGTGGGCCGCCCAAGGCGGGCCTGACCCCATTGAAATTATTTTTCGTTGGTTTTAAAAAAAACAAACAGTAAAATTTGGAGGGGGGGGGGGGGGGGTTGACCACCTGACCGCCCTCCAACATACTACCTTTTTTAACGAACTACGCCCAACAGATTCATTGATTAATTCGCCCTGATTTTTATATAAAAATCTGCATTTTGTCAGTGCGCGGGAGGCAGAGGCAGTTCAAGAGCAGCATGCAGTTCGAGGTGGGCACATTTTTTGATGCAGGTGGAACCATGAGAAGGCCCAGAAATAGGGAGCGGAACCATGATCCTTGAAATTTTCCCGAGGAGGTAATTTTTCTCCATGTCAGAATATAGTCAATTTTACAGTCATTTTTCACGGTTTTTCGTAAGGAACACAATGGTGATGTCAAATTCGTCTTTTGAGTTTCATACTTCCTATATGCTCATGGAGCAGCATATTTGAGGAATCTATGGGGAATCTAAAAGATTCTTTTTCCCCCAGATTTTCACTTTGTCAGAATTCAGTGAATTGATAATTGATCATACACCTCTCGGCAACACAAGTTCAATAATGCAGTAAAATTTACCATCTGAGCCTTATATTTTTCGGCCACTTTTCAAAGTGGAGTTGTAGGTGTTAGCATTTAGTGAGTGAGCAGTCGATTTCACACCTTTTCGACAACACAATTGTGATGATGATTTCAAATCCAACAGTGGAGCAGCCCATTCTTCAGTCATCTTCAGTGTGAGGTATATGATGATTTGATTTCATGTACTTCTTTGTCTCTTTGCTATGAGATGCATTGTGTTGTCCAAATCCCTGTTGATGTTTGATGCGGGATCTTGTTTTGTTTCTTGATGTGATATATACTTTCTATCATGGATTTTTATTATGTTTAAGATCCCTTTGCTGCCATGTTCGCGGGATACTCATTATCACATGTACGTTTGATTGAGATCCCTTTGTTTCCATGTTGGCGGGATACTCATAGTTATTATGTGTGAGTCATTGTCATAATAATAGGGGTCATTTTGGTGAATGAGAGTTCCTATAGTGGAACATCTCGTGGAGAGATCCAGCCACTCCTGTGTGAGGGAATTTTCCTTGTATGATAGAGAAAACACCGTCCATGTACATCTTCACTCCTTACAACAATTAATGTAGCGGCCTTCACCATCTTGACACTAAGGCCCGGAGATGTATTCCCTCCTGGACGAACTCAGTTATCAATGTCTTACGTTGCTCATGATTTTTATGTTCCTCTTCTTTATAGCAAGCAGTTCTTCATTTATGTTCATTAATGCTTTTGAAAAATTGTAATCCTAAAACATCAGCCAAAGTAAAAGGTCTTGGTTAAGGGTATCAAAAATTTACCTGGATCACACAGAAGGCTGCAACATACTCTCGTTCTCTAGTTGCTACTATAAGGGAGCTCCAACCCCCTAATATTGTTTACCACCCACTACTGGAAGGGAGCTACAACCCCCTTATCTTATCACCACCTCCTACTAGCAGGAAGCTTAGACTTCCACACTGAAGGCTCTGACCCTCAAAACCATTGTAAACCGCGTTTCATAAATTTTCACACTAGATCCAACATCTTTTAATTCAACACAACTTTTAGATCAACAAAAACAACCATCAACCAAATTTGAACAAAATAGTGAGATCATTGTAACCACACCACAGAACTAAACCCATACTTCTGCATCAACACACATAATCAAGTGCAACCCTGATTATTCATAAAACAAATGTATACACAACTTTACTTACGGCAACCCGCGTGTATACATGCTTTTCTATGGAGAAACCTGCGTATAGATCTTAATATATTGAGATTAGAGTTCTAAACAAGCTTAGAATAGATCATATATATTCAAACATATTCTGTCAAATTTATAGAGCCCTCATATAATAAATACCATCCATCATTTTTCAATCCACCAATCATTGATCTTTATACACAATTAACTAGCAACATAATCAGTACTCAAACAACCCAACTCTATATGAATGCATCATTGATAGACATCATAAGTATAGAAAAAAATGATCAAAAATTTCCTTCAGAATTCTTCAGAAAAACCCTAGCTTGCATATGCGCCTTTGCAGAGCCGAACCCACATGTATACGCGCCTTCACCATGACGAACTACGTATAGATTTGTAAATAATTCAGGACTGTGCATCACTTCAAAACTACAAAATAACTCAGATAATACCCTTCACTTCAACAATCATGTGCCAAACCACATATATAAACAACTCATAAATAGATCATGCAAATACATAGTCATTTCAGGTGTAGAGAGCTTGGTCCATTATTGTATTCATGAGCGCATCATAATATCAAATCTACCTATTGATAATAGCCCATTCCATGCATATATACTTCAGATATTTGAAGTATTCATTCAATTCACATACTCATGCACACTTAGCACTATGATATTCACCTCCTTATAGAGTGTGAGACTTAGCCAATACCATGAGCCAAAACCACACAAGTGTTGATGGCATTCTTGGACAGGATCAAATAACCGTTACTGTGCTCAATATTGTGGGCTAATACCATGGTAAGGACCCATGGTATCATAAAATTAGTGTGCAAGAACATACACGACTTTGATTCCTCTTACCCGCATGTATACGCGACTTTGCCTTGACAAACTCGCGTATGGTTCCTTAAATATGTGATTTATCCATCTTCTGATTCTGATCTGTAAAAATTATGTCCCATCATTATGAAATTATATTCCATCACTATGCCACCTCTAAGCTTATCTAGAACCAATATATTTGGTATTTTACAAGTGGGTTTCCATCAAGGACAACACATGCAATCATAAGTCCAACAAGTTCTTCTCTCTAGAACCTAGAGAAACCTGGCGATGTTGGGGATCCTGATGGTCTTTATGGTTAGTTTTTATCTTCTTTAAGATGGGAATAAGTGAGTGCTCAATTTGATATTGATCATCGAGCTAGCGATGGTGTGTGCACATTGAGTATTTAGGTTCTCAAAGATCTCTAATTGAATCAAGAAGTGCACCCATTGAGATTTTCTTTTTTCTTTTTTCTTTGTGCCTTTGGCCTTTCTTGGAATTTTTTTTACCACCACGGGAATTGATCTAAGATAGGATCAAGATAAAACCAACCAGTTAGAACTAATAACACAAAAGTATATCATCCAGTATCCTACAAGTTGAATTCTTTAGAGTTATCAGGGAAGAGGTTTCCTCAGGCACTTGAAATATACCTTTATTCTCGGGGCATCTTCATTTCTACCTTTCTTAAAATGATCTAACATGTTGCTTGTGATAATTTTATTTAGGTAGGGAGAAGAACCAAAATTCCACCTAATTACTCAAGTTATCAACCATCCACGATTCCATGTTGGTGTTTATTTTTAAATACCTTCATTTTCCTTCTTAATTAATGTATTTTGGACCACTTGTGCAAATATTTTTAGAGCCTCATTGAGAATTTATCTCCATGACCAGCCTTATTTTAAAGGGCTTGGAACTAGCCACTTTGGAGTATTTTTTTTCATGGTTGTTCAACATCAATGTCATGTTAACTAACACCTCCATACTTTATCATCATATGTGACATCCATTGCCATCATCTATAGCCACCTATGGGGGATGATGTGAAATGCTTCCTCATATGATTCTATATGCTTCACCATTTTGTACAATGTCGACTATCTTTTAAGAGTTGGCCTTCTACAAATCATCAAGTCTTATTTTGACTTAGCTATTTTAGTCGCTAGCAACCCAAGTGGTATGGTGAGATGGATTGGTATCCGTAACATGGTGTTTATTTTATGATGTTTTTGTCAATTATATGTGAGTACTTGATTAATATTTTTGAGTTTGGACCCATTTCAAAGGATCAATATCTTTTACTGAGAAGTTTGAAATTTGTTGTTTGGATTTCTACATGGAGCTTTGATGGTGTTGACAAGATGGGGTTTCTTGGCTTCTTTAGAGTTTTAGCCAATTTTTTTATTTGGACCTTTCAGTAACTATAAACCTCATTGTTCACTTGATGGTTGTTGATCCTTGCTTTTGTTCAAAACATTTGTTTTGGATTCTCACCAATATTAATTTTTTGAATCATTTGTGTTAATTGTCAATGTTTTCCATTTTTGTGTCTCTACAAATGAACCTCTTTTGCAAAATTAAACCAAGTTCATTGAGGGTACTTGAATCTCCACTTCATATTTGTTTTCATACTTCTTGATTGAAGATTTTTACCTCCATTCTCTCCAACTCTTTTCATTCGAAATGCATCAATGTTGAGATCTACAATTTCACCTTCAATGCTCTTTTCAACACTAGTATTTTTCCCTCTTTTAGAGGGGTTTTTTCCTATACGTTTTCCTCCTTGTCTCAACTTGTAAGCTTCTATTTTGTACTTGTATATAAGACTTTGTTGTTGGGACTTGATTTTTTCTATGTTTACAACCATATGTTTCACTTAAGGGTGGTGCCAGTGTTATTTCCCAATGCAACCAACTATTGTCAGTTGTAAGGTCATGTATACATCCCCATTTATTTAATTTTCACAATTATTCTTACTATAATTGGGCCTCTTGCCTTTTTTATATGTATTTTATATCCTCTTATATTAGATACATATTTAAAAATAATAGATCTAGCATAAAGCTAATAAAAAGGAGTTCAAAATGTCTAGTTAACCAATTTGATAATCCTTTCATATAAAAATGTCTATCAAATATCACTTCATTCATAGGCTCTTTGAGATCTACAATCTCTAATAAACCTACTAGAGTATGCACAACTATTTTGGAAAAGCCATCAACAATGAAATTTAGTATAAAAAAGATATCCCTACAAGAAATATGAACCAGCTCGACCAAAAGCTCTATGACTCATTGATAAGGTGTTACAACTACAAATTGAGTTGTCTAAATTTTCCAAAAAAATTATCGATGACCGACTGAGATCTCTAAAAATTTGAAGACTCTACAGTCTCTCCCCACCAATAATAACTCTACCTTGATCTCAAAAACATTTCTATATCCATAGCCAAGGTCTTAGGAGGAACATATGGAATCTTGTCCAAATGTATATAAAATACCACCTACCCCATAGTTTCAAAGTTCTGCTTTATAAAAAATAATAGAGAAACCTCATGATTTGGGCTTATCATTTATGGCCTGAATTATTTTCCTCAAAACCCTACAAGCTCCTTCTTAAAATCATCAAAGTCATATCTAATTTTGAAGAATTCGTAGATAGCCTTGCAAACAAGAAGGGGTGGAGCTTTAAAGGCTTCAAGCCTCCTATCACTCCACCAAAGCCTTAGAATCTTGACAAGGGACTCCCCTCTCCAACTTTCAATCCCTATAACAAGAGAAATAGTTGCATCCCATACCTTGAATAAGAAATACCAAAAATAATATGGTATATATATTTTGAGGCACAGTTGCAGAAGGAAACTAAGTAGTGCTCTCAAAGGAATTATTGATCAAATTATCCCAAGTTAATATTTTATTTGATAGGACCATCCATAGAAAAAAATCTACACTTAAGAGGATCCATCACCTTCCAAAGCTTCATCACAACTTCATCCACCACATTAAAATTTTTGCTCCACATTTAGGGAAAACATTGTCGCATATCTAATATTGGGGCTATAGAAACCACTAGTTGGGTTTTCCTCCAAAACTAATCATTCCTACTCCCACAAGTTGGTGTCACTAGAATTAAATACACGAGAAAAACCATCCACTTCAAAAACTTCCAACTTTATCAAACCATGATCATCCTAGTTTAACCAACTTCTACCCCATAAACCTATACCTTCATCACTATTAACATTAACGAGAATAAGCTCATTAACTCCTATTTAAGGACTTTTGGCATCCTTAATCAAACCCCACAAACCAAGAATCTTCTCTTAATACAATACACCTTGCATCATGGGCCTTCCATGCAATCCACCTTCCAACTAAGTGAAATGCTTGAAGGATAACTTTCTAGATGATTTAAACATTTGTGAATTATTTTCCTAATTCGAACTTAAATAGGAACACAACGGAATACATATATAACTATAAATACAAATATAGAGAAGAAATAACACTTCATTATATTAGTATCAAAGAACTGAAATATGCTTACACATAGAATGGAAATAAACAAGCTCGAGCGATGGTAGATTATATCTGACAAGAGATTTGGCGGCTACATGCCTCTGAACTTTGTTACAATGAGGTTCGATGGCATTTTTATTATTGAGAAACAATGAGAAACCCTAAACATCCAAAAACCTAACCCTAGGAGATAAAGCGCCAAAAGCTTGTGGGCCTCGTTGGGGTAAGTTGGAACGTCAAATTCCTGTGGTCTTAACTTTGACATACGATCTCTGTTTGGGTATCATAATACCTTGTTTTGAAGATATCAAAGAGGTCGAAACTAATTACTAAATTTTGGGACTTTTCTAGTCTATCTGTTTCCCCTAAAAACATCTTTTAGTTCCTCAAAACGACTCCAAAAGTTTAGGACCCAAAAAACTACAAAAATAGCAAGTTGTGCTACAATTAAGGAAACTGAAAAGAAACATTGGTGGGGGTCCAAGTGGAATAGGTGCATGGCCACCAATATCCACCTATATCAGTCCTCCCCCTTTAGGAAGCAATTGTCCCCATTATGTTGAGTGCCTCCATGAGATGGGGAAATTTCTGGTGAACTTGATCCCTGGAAAGCCACTTGCCTTGGTGCAGGAGTTGGCCAACTTTGACAACTTGATACAAATGGATATTTTGTTTGCGAGTGCTCTTGATCAATGTGTCCATGATTCAATCAGTTGTGGCCTATTGCATGCAGTCTAGGTTTAGCTCTATTGGTGTGAGTTGTTCTCCAATGTCTGATGTGTCCAATAATGGTGGAAAGTATGGTTGAAGGCGTTCCACATTGAACACTTAGAACTACATATATGTTCTTATCTAGGGTTAGTGGATTTGGGTTTATGATTGCTTCGACATGTATATATATGTATTGTAACATTGAAAGGAATATACTGAAAAATCAATCTAGTAGTCCCAGTTTTGGGATTTCGGGGATAATATCTGTGTATATTTTTTTTATGTTCTCGCTAATGTACATTTTTCTATTTAAAGAAATTATTTGCAAGTGATTTTTGTATAGGGTTAAAACCTAAGTTTCTATCCGGAAGAAGGCATCCCTTCTGAGGTGGCTTAGGATGCAAAAGAGGTCACCAAGGCCATGAATGAGGTTTAGATAAGAGACTAATTTTCTTAGAGGGTGAGAAACACTTTCAATAGGGGGGTATGATGGGCCTCCTAAATAGGTAACAACCATGGCCCATCTAACCATCCTTCAACACCTTTTTACCTTTCTCTTTGCATTTGATGACATATTTTTGAGCTATAATGTGTTCACTAGGAAGGTTAAGTAATATTTGTCATATCTTGTAGCTTAATGCATTTAATGTGATAGAAAAGGAGCATTTATTGTATAGGAGCACTTTGGAAACCAGAATATATTGCAAAGGGGAATGTTGGGGACCAACAAGGGAAGGTTTAGGACTCATTTTCCTCGAGTTAGCTCATCAACTACTCGGATAGCATATGGGAAATTACTCCACCTTAGTGATTGTGATAATCTCAAGAAACCAGATCCACTTTTACAAGGATTTTGGAGGGAAGCAACCCTCTCCTCAAGGAGGATGCCCCTCACATATTTTTATATAAATAAATGAGCATGGGAGCTCAGTAGGATTCAAAATTTTGGAGAAAGATAGTGATTATTCGAGCTAGAGTTTGTTCCTTGTTATTTCTATTATCATGCCATGTATATGAGCAATTTATGAGATTAATGAGAAGCATATTTTTTGTTCTATATTGATTTTGTTTTAAGGAACTTAGTTTCCTTGGATTAGGGCCCAACCCAAGCACTCAAGATCCTCTGTTGTACATTTTTGTCAATTTTTCCTTTTCATGCATTTGATCTAGTTGTATTCTTTCTCTACAACTTTGGTTTACAAGAAAAAATATTGTTTCTGTAGGATTTTTCCTTGGGAGGATTAATCATAAAGTTTGTGTGAACATACACCACATCTATTTTATTTTCCTTTTATGCAATATCTAGGTTATAGTTTAAATTCAACTCAACCTTTCCTTTGTGTTTTAATTTTTCGCAATTGTCCTTTTAGTCATCCTTCAAAATCATGATTTCTTTGTTAGTTGAATAATCACTTTGCATGCATGTAAGATCTATTGGTTTAGAGGACACGAATAACATCATCTCCTATCACTAGAACCATCTCTTTCAACAACTTTCTTTCTCATTCCTCCAAATTTTATGTGCAAAAAAATTACATTACAGGGCTACACGATACCATTAGTTTGACTTTTCCCTTGTGCAAGATGGGCTACTAAGTAGATATAAGCTAGGAAATGTCATATACACTCATTCCCAAGATTCCACCATCTTCCTCTACCTTCATATCTCATCTAGATTTCTCAGAGTGCTTTCAGATGCAATCTTGTAGCAATACAGGGCATCCTGCAGCATCATGTAGCAATCTTGTAGCATCCTGTAGAACTTCAAAGAATTGATCAGAATTTGGCCATAATTGCCTCTTAAGCCTATTTTCTCCCATCATCACTTAACAACGTCCCCTAAGCCTTGGAATCCAATTATAAGAAACCAAATACCCTTTGTACACTATCTTCTCATCATCATAGTTTAAATATGCAATTAAGGTTTATTGTTTTGATCATGAGGTAAGTAGCATAGAAATAGCTTGCATTGATTTCCTTTGAGCATTTGATGGTTTATGTAAATAGATTAGAGTTTACTTTGAATGTTGTAGTGTATAGTTTATTTCTTGAATTTGACTCCATACAAATTGTCTAGGTTTACATTCCTGTCATTTAATTTCTATAAAACATAATTAGGGTTTTCTTTTCCAACATTTATTTTTATTAAAATAGTATAAATATTCCTTGATGTAGTAGGACAAGTAAAGTTTCAATTGCATATTTCTTGTAAAGTTAAGTTAAATAGTTTTCTTCCTTATAATTTTTCAAAATGGTCTCTGCAAATTTCCGTTTAATCCATTGCTTCAAAGAAACCTAGGTATAAATCTTGTTTACCATGCATATAACATTGTCACCTCTTAAGTTCGTAAAAACTCTAGATTTATAAATTTAAGTTGGAATCCTTGAGATTTGCAACATGCTTTTTGTAATAACGGAACTCATCACTTAATCATATAAGAATTATAAGAAAAGCATAAGAAAATACAATTAATTAAACAATTAAATTCAATTAGGGAACCGGCTCCCTCGGTAAATAAAAGACCCCTAGGTTTTGGCTTGGAGGTAAGATGCTCCTGAATCATACTTCCAAGGAAAAAAATATTCATTATCTCCTAATCATTAGTTTTTTTGTTGAAGTCCTCCTAGATACCAAACTTTAGTTTGTAGCTGCCTATCTCCTCTTCTTATACATTGATATTGTTTTGCTACTTCCAACTCTCCAAGATTCCACACCTTATGTTGTCGTTACACATTTTATTTTTTGATGCAAAGTATTTTAGTCAACTGCACTTCCTTGCTAGTTATCATCTTTTGTCTATTGTAATTTATCTTGGATTTCTTCCTCATTAACATCTGCAATCCAACAATCTCATCATAAACCTCTATCTTGGGTTGAAATTCACTATTGTTGTCCACAATTTGTTGCATATCCTCCTTTGGTATAAGAGTTATAAGATTATTATTCAATTCTAGTTTTCATATTCCATTGTCAACCCGTTAGTCATACTTTGCAGTCCTCTCCTTATTGTCAGTAAAGACAAATTTCTCTTCTTCTAGTTTTGATTTTTCATGTTGAATATGAAATCTTTGACTTATTGTCCTTTCCTACAAGAAATTTAAATCTTAATACAATTCAATAAAATGATTTTTAATTGTACTTTTATCCTCATCACTTGTATTTTATGCAACCACTCCTCAAAAAGCTCCATTTATTTTCATCTTCATATATGCTTCCTTCCTTTGGCATGAGAATTTCACTTGGCATTCCAATGGTTGTAATCTCCTCGAGCATGTATCCATGAAGTGTTTCTTCATCTTACACACTTGCATAATCTCCATGAGATGGTGTTGTTTCATATTCCTTTAGAACAAAGTTTAAAGTATGGTTTACTTCAATAATTTCTTTGTCAAATCCACCATATTCAAGTTCAACAAAAACATGCTCATTTAAAAATCTCTCCATCTCAACCATTTCTTCTAGAAATTTCATTTCTTCATCAAACTGCACAAGCACATCATTTGATTTTTGGTCATTACCTGTCAAACATGAAATCATATGCAAAGTATCAGATTGAAAAACATAAGGCTCCTCATTTGATTCTTCAACCACCACATCTTCATGTTGATCCGAACTAGTCCCATAGTTCATCAGGATACCAATAAATCTATCCTCCGCATCTCTATATTTCTCTTCATCAAGAAATAATCATTGTTCAAAAATATCCATTTTATACTTAGCTGCTCTAAGTTATTATTTCAATATGGCATACATCCTTTGCCTCAAATTCACCTACAATGAATTCCATCTCACCTTCTTCTTCTTCATTGTCCAACCATATCTCTTGTCTTCCTGGATTTCTTAGAGCAACTATTTGACATGATTGAGTTCTACTCTTAACTCAACCATCTCCTTCTCAAATTCCTCATCACTCATTCTCTTTATGAAAATTTCCTTGGAACTCATTTTTCTTTGATTGTCATTCCTCTTTGAAACCTTGAGATGACTATCAATAGCCATATTTCCTTCTTTTGTGGATTCTCATTGTCCGCTTTTGAGCTACAACAAGCCTTATTCGACAAGTTTTCTACATATCACTAATACCAAATCATCCTCATGGTATCCTCATTTCTTCTATTTCCTTAAAATATAACCTCTTCTTGAGCAGCTATGCTCCTTAACTTCAAAAGTTGTTGGCTTCTACATCTTCAACTTCTCACTTCTCTCTTTCTCCTTTGATAATTCATGTTTTCCGCTTATTCTTTCAACAATTCATCTTGTTGTTGGGGTTTTGTCACAATTTCTTCTCGTGAGAGCTTTGCTTTCTCCCTCTTTCTTTGTCACAACTTTTCTACTATAATGATTACTACCAGTCTATTACCTACAAACGTAATTTATTATGACCAAAGTTAACATAAAAAACATTATGTTTTCCCTCATAAGATCTATGCCAAGATCTTATCTTCAATAGTATCCACTTTACCGAACCAATTGTATTTCAAGAGCACACCTGCTTTGTACTTCTTCAAAACAACCCTCTCAAAAACATATCAATTTCTTCAATCTACTGCAATCAACTCTAATTTACAATTTAAAAAATCTAACCCCTTTCTATAATATTGAAAGAACCTCGGTGTTCTTTTTTCTTCTCTCAACACTCTATTCCTACAATATTTAATCAAACTAAAATGAAAAATATTTACTTTCCATGCTTCCCAAATTTGAATTACTGCAACATTATTTTATGAGAAAACCTACTCCTTCTCTATGTGCCTTATATATTCACTTTTGTTGTCTTTACCTTTATTGTTGCAGTCTTTTAATATCCTCTCAATTCAGAACATTCTTCCTCTGTGCTATCCAGTGCCACTGTTGGTTATATCCTTGCTTCACCAATTCTTTGTTTTAAACAATACATCTGTTGATGTCTCCTATGCTCATTTGCTTCTTTTTCTATCACAATCATCAAATTTCTTCAATTATTCAAATAAGGAAGTTTTAGTGTGCTTTGACACCAAAAATTATGCAGGTTATCAAGGTTGACTAACATTTCCCCTCCCATACATACCCAATTTTCAATGGTATAGGCGCTTCCCACAATCCACTATGGGAAATACATCCCTTTTTAAATTACAATGGTTGAAAGGCTTATATAAATAAAAAAATACACATGGGAGGATTTATTTTAAACAAAACCACTAGATAAAAGAACTTTATATATATACATGTAGGCCCAAGACTTGAGTATAACCACTATAGCCAAGACCAATCTGTGTAGAGCTCCCTTTATTCATATAACAAGGGAGTGAAAGTATATATATATATATATATATATATATATATATATATATACCCCAAATCATGATTGTGGAGCGGGGAAGGGGAGGAGTACATTTATACATCAATATAAGCCACCAATGTGGGTCTTTCATACACACACACACAAATATCTATATATATATATATATATATATATATATATATATATATGGGCGCAAATGGAGGAGTTCTTTTTATACCTTTCAATTAATCATAGGCCCAAACCTATTTGTATCCCATTTCTTCATTAATGTAGTTCCTTTCCTCGATGAGATATTACTTCGCGACCGCAAGGTATGACCACCATCTTGGATCCCAATGTTTATTAATAATCATAGCTTGCTTTCTTTCAAATACTTCCAGGATGGGAATGTATCCAAAACTTAACATGGCTCCTTTCCATATTTGTCAACCAATGCCTTTGGAACCACTTTTTATAACATTTAAGCGCCTAAAGCTTAATATAAAAAGGCCCATAAAACCACACTCACAACCACAAATTCAGTTGTCGACGTTTTTCATTTGATGCAAAATTCCCTAGCACCAATTCTTATGAGGAGGGTATATATGGCCACATCGCGTAACTAGAACTTCATCCCCCCAAAATTTATTACTAAGTCACCGCGACGGTTATGTACCGAGTCACCATTTTTATTTCCAGGGAAGAATCTCTGGGATGGGAATATTTCTTGTTAGCTATTTCACTCCAAAATCTATCGTGACAAAAACTTTCTATCTCGATGCTTTGGCATCCTCTGCTTCTTTGACCTCTGAGATAACAAACTTGTCATTAATTGTTGGCATTTCAATTATGTCCTGGCCTTTGTCAAAGGAAATGGCTTGTGTTTCTTGCAAGATTTTATATAGGGATTTAACTTGCGCTCATCTTTGATTTCTTCATGATTTCTAGATCTCATTGATCACACAATTTGATCAATGATCAATGCCTTGATCATTGCATTCAAACACCTCTCTCTCTCTCTCTCTCTCTCTCTCTCTATGTGTGTGTGTGTGTGTGTGTTGAGTTTTTTCCAATGGATTCTAAGACCTATTTGTACTTCTTACACACTTACTCTAAGTGAAATCCCTCCTGAGCTTTAATTTAAAAGGAATGCAACACATCTGCATTCAAATATTTTTTACAAGGTTCACTTGCACACTATGAAAGAGATTATTATCCACACCAATTAGTCATAATTATAGAGATTCTATTGCACAACGTAAACATAGGCCTTTAGAATTGATCGATCCACTATCACTCGAAACAAAGTGTTCCTTCTTATATTAATTAATTTCTCACACATTTGTACATAGTAATTACACATAAGGCCACTATGTCTCATTCACATATGGTTGGCCTCTGATTTGGCCTTATCTAGTCTTAGCATCCACAGTCAATCTTGCAACTCTCATATTTTTTCACACTCCTCAATTACGTGTTTTTCTCTTAGGATACATAATTATACAAAGTATTTTGAAACCATAATGAGCTTCAGATTAATAGAATCCTCAAAAAAATGTTATCTTTAGGATCCTCTAGATCCACATATTTCTCAAGAGATCTACTGATCCCAAAATCTCTCAAACATGATTCAAGAATTCTCAAAATATACTTAGAGAGAATATTTGATTTCATCTTAACTTACTTATATAAGAATGATAAGAAAAACATAGGAAAATACATTTAATAAACAATTAAATTCAATTAGGGAACCAACTCCCTAGGTAAATGAAAGACCTCTAGGTTTTGACTTGGAGGTATGATGCTTCTGCATCACAGGCACATGTAAATTCAAATACTAAATAGAAAGACAACGTCCAAGCCTGATGGCAAGCTATTTGACTATGGCATAGCTCTACAAATATTTCGTTGCACGTAAACCTCCCTTTGTCAGAATCCAAAGGGAATTGTCCCACCTGTGGTAGGGGAGAAACTTAGGCATACTAGAATAGTCAGAGATCAAGGTCTCCCCTCTTAGAATGGTTGAACAAAGTAAAGTTTGGCATGGGAATGAAGATTAGTGTATGTAGTTCGCATGTGTTTTGCATAGGGAGAATTGGCCATGCCACTCCCCCCACCCCTCTATCATCCATTTAACCAACACCCTCATCTAAGGGCACAAGTATATTAGAAATATTATTCTTATAAAAGTTTAGGAATTGTTAATTTAGTCTTATAAAAATTTAGGAGCAATTATTGACCTGGATTCCACCATTAGTGCAAACTACTCAAGACACCATCTTGCTACATGCACTAATGTTGTTCGAATAGCCCCTTTGGTTTGAGAAGGCATGTCCTCTCCCTTATACAATTATGGTTGGTCCAAAAATACTATTACAATAAGGCGTCAGTAGTTATCCTTACCCATATCCATGCAGACCTTCGGTGTAATTTTTTATTAATGAATAATGTACCATTTTGAATAAAAAAAAATTGGAGTTTAAGGTATTTTGGCATACATTCTTTGCCTCAAAGTCACCTACTATGAATTCCAACTCACCCTCTTCTTCTTCATTTTCCAACCATATCTCTTGTCTTCCTAGCTTTCTAGTAGCAACTACTTCACTTGATTGAGTTCTACTCTTAACTAAACCATCTCCTTCTCAACTTCCTCATCACTCATTCTCTTTATGCCAGCTACCTTGGCACTTCTTTTTCTCTAATTGTGACTCCTCTTTGAACCCTTGATATGACTATTAGTAGCCATCCTTTCCTTATTTTTTAGATTCCCATTGTCCATTGCAAGATACAACAAGCTTTCTTCGTCTTTGTAACAAGTCTTCTATATGTCACTAGTACCAAATCATCCTCCTAGTATCATCTTTTCTTCTGGTTCTTTGAAATATAACCTCTTCTTGAGAGCCTATGTTGCTCAACTTCCAAATTTGTTGGCTTCTACATCTTCAACTACTCACTTCTCTCTTTCTCCTTTGAGAATTCATGTTGTCATCCTATTCTTTCAACAATTTCATCTTTTTGTTAGGGTTTTATCACAATTTCTTCTCCTGAGAGCTCTGCTTTCTCCCTCCTTCTCTGTCACAACTTTTCTACTATAATGACTACTACCATTCTATTACCTATAAACATGATTTCTTATGACCAAAGTTAACATAAAAAACATTATATTCACCTTTATAAGATTTGTGCAAAGATCTTATCTTCAATAGTATCCACTTTACTGAATCAAATGACTTTCAAGAGCACACCTACTTTGTACTTCTTCAAAACAACCTTCTCAAAAACATATCAACTTGTTCAATCTACTGCAATCAACTCTAATTTACAATTTAAAAAAATTAACCCCTTCCTATAATATTGAAAGAACCTCGGTGTTCTTTTTTCTTCTCTCAACACTCTATTCCTACAATATTTAATCAAACTAAAATGAAAACTCTTTACATGCCATGCTTCCCAAATCTGAATTACTGCAACATTATTTAATGAGAAAACCTACTCCTCCTTTATGTGCTTTATATCTTCACTTGTGTTGTCTCTACCGTCATTGTTGTGGTCGTTTAATATCCTCTCAATTCAGAACATTCTTCCTCTACACTATCGAGTGCCACTGTTGGTTATATCCTTGCTTCACCATTTCTCTGTTTTAAACAATTCCTCTGTTGATGTCTCCTATGTTAGTTTGCTTCCTTTTCTATCACTATCACCAAATTTCTTCAATTATTCAAATAAGCAAGTTTTAGTGTGCTTTGACACCAAAAATGATGCAGGTTATCAAGGTCAACCAACATTTCCCGCTCCCATAGATACTCAATTTTCAATGAGATAGCCGCTTCCCTCAATCCACTATGAAAAATACATCACTTTTTAAATTACAATAGTTGATAAGCTTATAAAAAGATTTATTTTAAACAAAACCACTAAATTAAGAAATCTTATATATATAAGTGTAAGCCTAAAACTTGAACTCCCACAAAAACCACCATAGTCAATACCGATATTTGTAGAACTCCCTTTATTCATCTAAAATAGAGTGAAAGTATATATATACCCACAATCATGTGGAAGGAGGAAAGGAAGGAGTACCTTTATACATCAATATAAAACCACCAATGTAAGTCTTTCACAACTATATATATATGCGTAAAGGGAGGAGTTCTCGTTATTCCTTTCAATTAATCATAGGCCCAAACCTATTTATTAATAATCGTATGTTTATTAATTCACCTATTGAAATGATTCACAAGTCATAACAGTGAATGTTGAGAGATAGTTAAAGCCATACGGCTGGTTGTTGTACATATTCTAAATTTTTGGTTGTGGTGCGTAATACATATCGCCATTACAACGGCAGTGATGAATTTCAGGATTCTGTGTATGCCAAGGAATTTTTTTGTTAATGTATTGATAGCCCAAACATGCAGCTGCATCTAGGACAGAGAATCTGTATTGTTTTGCATAGGTGAGACCATTTTAAAGCTTTCATAAATTGGGATTTATTTTTATTTTTATAATTAATTGAGATTTATTATGTTAGTTTTTTATTTTATTTTTTATGAAAAATGATTTATTTTTATTTTTATAATTAATTGAGATTTATTATGTTAATTTTTTATTTCTTTTATAAAAATTGATTTAATAAATCAAGATAAAATCTACACTTTAACCTTTTTTTTCTATCTTTATCGAATAATGAAGCTGTTATATTCTTATTCACATCTCTTTTGGTCTGTACATCACATATGGGTCAGAAAGAATACTAAACCTTCTCTTCACAAGCACTCATAGAGTCAGCGGTTAGTGTATCTTCACAAGCACTCATAGAGTCAGTAGTTACTAACTATATATATGGTCTTTATAATCATTATGTTTGTGATTTAGTTTGTTTGATTTTTTAATAATTTTTAGTATAATTGCGAATATTAATTGTTTAAAATATATTTTTAAATGTATACATGAATTTATTAGATTTTTTCATATTACATAATTTTTTATAAAATTTTAAATAAAATTAAATTAAAAAAACTTAAAGAGCTTTGTTTTTTTTTTTTTGCTGATTGTTTTTCTTGATTGTATGGATGTCCTATCCAAGTTCTTCAGCCATTTAATATATAGGAAGGAGCTAGCATATTACTAATCTCTAAATTTTTACTCCATGGGATTGCATAATTTTTAATTTAAGCTTACTGATAATTGTGTAGTTTTTTCTGTAAGACTCTTATCTAGTGGACAGATTAATAAAATTCTATTCACCTAGATGGGAAAAGATGGTTTTTCATTTATTGTTGACAGAGGTCATAACTTTTTTCAGAGAAATAATTTTCCATAAAATCTAACTATTTATTTTTCAAAAAATCTCACCATAGGAGTGGAGCACCAAAAAAACCTGAACCCTAACAAACTGTATAACTTGAATTTCCCAAAAAAATTACTCAATTTTAACAAAATCTTGCCAAAATTATACTTTCATTAGACCACTCCCAAATCCTAAAACTTGACCACTGTATAACCCAAAATTTCTGCAAAATTTTAACCAAATCCGACTAGAAATTGTACTATTTTCAATAAGACGAAATCCACTATTAAAAAAACACATTCAAGCATTCCTATTAGTCAATTTTTTTGAAAAACAAATATTCAAATTCCATTTGTACCCTGCGTAGACATAGCCTTTGTTTTCTGTCTTTTGTGTTTGTTTGAAAAAAGCGATGACGTCAACAAAGAATGAAAAGCCATCTTCTTTGAAACTTGGAGGTTATCTTTTCATCCTGGGTCACTCCTTTACTCAACCTCTGGACAACTCTCTACTCAACCTCTCCCTCCTTTCATCTGAACCATCTTTCAGTTGGCTTGTTTTCTTTCTCTCTCATGAACACAAGTTTTTTTTCCTCTTTGGTGATAAGAAATTTGGCACCTCAGTGGTCCTTGAGATTGTCTCAAGATTGTCAGTGGAAGAAAAGTCAATAATGTAGATTTTCTCCAGCTTATTAGAATGGAGTTGTTTTTATTGAGATTTTTTGGAGTTTTGGAATCTTGCTAAAAAAATTGAGATAAAATCTTGATTTGTGTTATTTAAACTAGTTTTTTAACTATATATATGGAATTAGCACCATCAAAAACCTCTAGAGCACTTTCATTGTCCAAGGTTACTCATCAAATTTGTGATTTCAATGAATTTTTACAGAATTTTAGAGAAATTAGTTTAGAAAAATCCACCAAAAAAAATTCCAAAAAATAACACTAAAAAAACTAATATTACAATGAATAAGATTTCAACTTCAACATCACTTAGCTTCAATAAAAACACCAGTTTGATGTGCTAGAATAAAAATATCTATTTTCTCTGAATTTGATTTTGGATGCCATGAAATCCAGGCATTGAGATTATACAAAGAAGGATGCCTTTTGAATATGATAGATCCTACACTAACCAAAACATTCGTTCACCAAAGCAGATGCAGGCATCCGATGTTTGAACTGATGATGTCTAGCCAGGATGTTGCTAAATCCCAGAAAGCCCATCTGGAGAGTAACCTCGGCTGATCCATATCCCGCAGTATTGACGAGGCAGGGATGGGCTTAATGGCGCTTGCCCTTACAGGGAGTCCTATTATTCCTTGTACAAATAATGACACCCTTACGGAATTGGAAGGTAGGTATCTTATCTTCACGGTTGGTTACCAGCAGGAGTGAAGGAAATCTTTCTTTCTAAAATAATTTTTCTGTGATGGTTTAGCAGCTATCAATGCTTAGCCATAGCCATATACAGGACAGAGTAACTAGTAATTTGAATCTGAAGAATGTGGGTCTTGTTTTCTCCCATAATATCAGCCCATAAATTTGCAGATCATACAAAAGTTGTTCTGGAATGTCAGGTTTCAAAGCTGGTTAGCTATTACTTGTAAATGTAAATGTACTTTTATGTTCGGGAGAGAAATGAAATCATGTCTGATGTCTTTAATGTGTTTTCAAACATGCTCAACAGCTTTGCATAAATTTTATTAGAATAAAATTTAAAGTGAACCAACAACCAAGAACAATATCAGGAATAACATTTGACAAATGATTGAAGGCAATAAAGTTTGTAAAACAACATGGGAATATTGTTAATTGTAATTACACTGAAGGTGTTCTTTTTGCTGGCTTTGGCTGGGAAACATTGTTCATCTCAGTCAATCCCAGCAATCCACATCTACTCAAAATTCGCCTTTCTGCCCTGTCAAAATTTGACACTTGGCAGGCATCCTACCTCCTGCTGTCCAATCCTTCGCTTGCCTGTGCTGCTGTCATCTCGTTTGTTCTGTGTCCCTTTGCTCTTTTTAATGAGCAAGTACTAATTATAAAACAAATTGAATATGTCAATTGAGATACATGTTAGGTGGTTGAGAAACGAAACGATCCCAGAAACAGAGTTTGAATGTTTAGCGTATAAGAAAGACGAAGGAAGGGAAAAAATAAGATTAAAAGTTAATAAAATAAAACAAATTATTAATTTAAAACATTTAATGTTCTATAACAATAGCCAACTTATTGTATTTAAAAAACATGTATAAAAATTTTAGATTTTGATTTATTAAAAATCTCTTTAATAAAACTTCTGAAGAAAAAACAGAATTTTTTTTAATTTACCACAAATATTTTAATAAATTACTCAAACAAAGATTTTGCTTAAAAATAGAGAAATCAATAAAACAAACAAAAATTCAGCCTTACAACATAATTTACAACAAGATTTTTTATTGAAATACAGAATATCTGAAACTGATAAAATCCCAACGATTTATATTTTTGCAATACAGATTCAATATAATCCATACAATCCTACGATGAAATCCATACAATGCTATAGTTAGAGAAAATTGACAAATCCAACGTTGAATTGGCCTGCAATTACCAACTCAGATTCTAAATGGGAAAAATTCAAAAATGGGTTGTTGATCATTCTGGACTTCCATAACACTCCTGGACAAGCCGATCTTCTCTTTTCATTTTTGGGCCAAGATTATCTTCTTCGGGGCTCTCCCATGGACAATAATACCTGGTTTTTCTGGTGAGCAGGAATTTCTTCAGGTTACCGGTTTATTCAAATTTCCCAAGCGGGTACCAAGACCTCTTGACTGAGTCGGCGGAAAGTTGTCCAATCGTGACCGTCGCCCTTTCTACTGGGGTGTTCTTAAATTGGCATTTATAAGGTTCGGGAGTTGGTGCACTCGGGATAACCTTTTGGAGGCTGACAGAGATTTAAATCCTTTTTTCTGACAACATTTATCTCGAAGATAGACTCCCTTCCTTGTTGGGAGTTTTATGGGATTCGGGATTTGGTATTAATCCATTTTATTGAACAGTCCTGTCGTATCTATGTTATAACCTTTTTACCTGTTCACTTAAATCCGATTGATTATGGCAGACCTATTGAATCATTTAGTGGTATTCGAGGCAGGGGATTTTGACGAGTCCTTCTTGCATGAGATAGAGGCAGCGGAAAAAGGTGCTACCTATGTGGCACCTCATCCTGGCTTGTCTTCCCATTGCTTAGACTCACAATTGGACTCTGCTCAACGGGAATTGCCTGGTGTTTCACCTGTTAACCCTCCCGGCTCTGAACAGCGATCCAAGCCGTCTCACTTTGATAAGCCTTTCAAGCAGAAAAAAGGCTGTAGGCTTCTCAGCTTCGGCAGAGACGTGATGTGGGATCGCGCGTAGAGCTTACTGGAACGTTCTTTGGTGGGTCGGTGTCAATTTGAAAGATTCTGCAAGGTTGAGTTCCTTCCATGGTTGTTGGAGGCATGGAACAAGTTACTTGGGTATCGTCTATTGGTGAGCAAGTTGCAGGGAGGCTGGTACAACATTCATTTTATAAACGCTGAGGATGTTGGGGAAGTTTTTAGGCGAACTTGTGTCAATGGGCACTGCTTCCTGGCTCTCCACCGATGGCACGTTGGATTCCATCCTATTCGCAACGTGCCTCGACATCATCTTGTCTGGGTGAAGATGCATGGATTATCTCTAGAATTCTGGACTGTCAACATCCTCTCAGCAATTGGGGATAGCATCGAGTCTTGCAGGTTTGTCGATCCGAAGTGCACAGGGGAATATGTCAAAAGAATGGCATGGTTATTAGTAGAAGTGTCATATTCTGGGGGACTTCCTGTGGAGATTGATTTGGAATGGGACAGTCTCTCGACTATTGGCAGATGCCTTTCAAGTGTCACTTCTGCCATGAGACTGGTCATCTCATGCGACAATGCAATACATTTCTGGAGGACTTCAATGAACTTTTTGCTCCAGGGTCATCAAGCAGACCGGCAATGCGGGATGCATGCCACGATAAATCATTCCAGCCAAACTCCTCATATGCCCCAGGTAAGTCTGTTCTTGTCACTTTATCCCCTGGTAAAGATTCTATTTTTGCTTTTGAACGAAAATCGTTGTCGGGTGGTTGGGTTTTGGAGGGGGTTAGCGAATTAACCCATAAAGCCTCGGATAAGGTGTTGATACATGTCTCACTGGCGGGTCTCGATGATCAAAACTTGCTAGGGGGTGGGAATCCTTCTCTCAACTCGGTTGAATCCACTATAAATTTAAATCCTCTTTCCAGGGATGACACTCATATCAAGCTCCTCTCGCCTCTCTCCCCGGGTTCGCCATCCATAGAGGGGAAACTTGAAACAGGGTCTCCTCCCTTGCTTCAGCCATCTGATACGGGTGGGACTACCCCTTTATCCCCCATAAACTTGATCGGCAGCGATTTGGAATTCATCCTTCAGAATCCGGATGCTCAAATGGTCCCTTTGCCTACTGATACTGGCCTTCATTCATCTCCTGTATTTTCCATAAGTGCATCTTCAATATTGAATGTAACCATTCGAAAAGGGAAAGGAAGGCCAAGAGGTAGGCGCAAACCTTCCATGGCTTTGGATGATGTCCCTCCCCCCTGGAAATTTCCGCGATGTCCATGCCACCCTTGGCCTCGATCGAGTCCTTAGAGCATTGGCCCCCTCCCCAAATGTTCATCCATGATCCTGTGCTCTCTTAACATTAGGGGGGTGGGGGGAAGAGAGAAGCTTGTATCTCTTCAGGATTTCATTTTAACTTTAAAACCTGATTTGATTTTCCTTCAAGAATCGATGACCTTGGCTGATAGAACCCGAATCTTCTGTCGTTCCTGGTGTCCAAATTGGCACTTGGTTGCCACTGATGTGGTGGGCCGATCGGGTGGATTGGATATTATGTGGGATCCCCGCCTCGATTCTCTAAAAGCTTTTGGGTTCTTTGGGGGAATTATTATGATGGGTTTCTTCAGGGGTTTCAGCCGAAGGATTCACCTTATCAACCTGTATGCTCCTTATCAAGATAGAACAAGTTTTTGGAGAAGGATGGAGGTTTTTGGATTTCTTCTACTTGACGGGTCCACCATTGTTGAAGATTTTAATTGTACTCTCCAGGAGAGAGAGGTGTGGGGTAAGCGCGGTAGAAGGGACCCTATGGAGAATTTTATGCACACTTTGTTCAAAAGATCCACTTTGGTGGATTTAGCCCTGGAGAGAGAAGGCCCAACCTGGTTTAATGGGTGCTCAGGTGAAGAGTTCATAGGGAAAAGAATCGACAGAGTTCTTGTGCAATCTTCTCTTCTATCGCAGATGGGGAATATTAAGGTTCGGGTGGAGGATGTGATGATTTCTGATCATCGCCTGGTATCTTTTGAAAGGATGTTTGAGAATTTTAAAGGGGGGATTCCTTTTAAATTTAACCGGGCCTGGTTAGAAAATGGGTCTTTTAACATTTTGGTTAGAAATCATTCCAAAGAGGCTCACAGAGAGGAAGGTACTTTAGTGCTGGAATTTATAACAATTGTGTTGCGCAATTTGAAACTCAAAGTGAAGAAATGGGAAAAGGCACAAAAAGATAGCATGGTAAAGGAGTTGAAGCTACTAACTGCTGAGACATCAAATATTCTTATTAAGATTGAAGAGGGAGACTTATCTCCTAATCTCTAGTCTCGACTAAAATTCCTTGAATCGGAGAGGCAAAGAATATTGTTATTTCAAGAACAATACTGGAGATTGAAAAGCCGGACATTTTGGCTTAAGGAAGGGAACAATAATACCAGCTTCTTTCACAAATACGCAAATGGAACGAAGAAATTCAACACAATCTGGTATATTGCGGCAAATGGATCTACAATACATTCCACAAGGGATATTCAAACTGAAGTGGTGGCTTTCTATGAAAACCTGTTTAAAGGTAGGGAGGAGAATGTTTTTGTAAAACAACTAAAAGCACAGGAAATTTTTCCAAGAATGTTTGGAGATGGAGAAAATGACTATTTTCTAAGACCGGTGAAAAAGAAGAAATTGAACAGGTTTTGAAATCTTTCCTAGCTGACAAAATCTCGGGGCCAGATGGCTGGACCCTAGATTTTTTCACACATTTTCTGGACATCTTCATTAATGACATCACTGAAATGGCTGAGGAAGTCATGAGAACATGAATTTTTTTAGGTGGCATAAACTCTACTTTTTTTGCCCTTATTCCTAAGAAGAATGATGCCAGGACTTTCGAAGATTATCACCCTATCTCTTTGTGCATTACTTTGTACAATATTGTTTCAAAACTTATAGCAGAAAGGTTAAAAGAAGTCCTTAAGTGCTATATATCCACTAAACAATCGAGATTCTTTTCGGGCAGAAGCATTCATGACGTGGTTTCTATAACACAAGAGATCGTGCATTCAGTTAAAACACAAAATGTAAAAGTAGGCGTGATGAAATTTGACTTGAGTAAAGCTTATGATTGAATTGTTTGGGATTTTTTTAAGACCAATCCTTTACAAGATTGGAAGGGAAAATGGGTCGATTGACTCGATCATGGGTTGTGTCAACTCTTATTCGATGGTTGTCATTATAAATGGATCGGAAACGAACTTTTTCCGCCGTGGGAGGGGCCTCAGACAGGGATGTGCCCTTTCTCCCCAACTCTTCATTCTTGTTATGGATGCTTTTAGCCTAAAAATTAAACATGCAATTGATCTGGGTGATTTTAGAGGCATACATATTACAAGACAAAGGGACATCCCTCATAATTTTTTCGTTGATGATGTACTTTTATTTGGTCTTCTCATCAAAAGTGCTTGGCTGGTTTTATATAATATTTTCATGATGTTTTGTATTGCATCTCGAATGGAGGCAAATAGCGAAAAATCTTGTATATACCACTCAGAGGGCAATATTGAAACTGTGGACTATATTTGTAACATGTTCGATTTCCATTTAGCCCACCTAGATGAAGGCATTATTTACCTGGGCTTCCACCTGAAAGCTTCCAGATATCTCATTCTGATTGGTCATGGTTGTTGCAGAGATACAATAAAAGAATTAATGTTTGGGCAAGTAAATGGCCGACAAGGGGAGGGAGGCTCGTCCTAACTCAGGCAGTTCTACAACAACTCTCTATTTATTGGGAACACTTTTATAAGATTCTGTTGAGGATAATCAACAACATCTGTAGCATCATGGCAGACATTATTTGGAACAGAGGGTTGGGAAAAGGCTCATATCACTTGGAAAATTGGGATCTGATTGCAAGGCCAAAATATTTAGGCGACTAGGGGGTTATGGAACTGTTCATTTTCGATAAGGCTCTGATGATGAAGTCTCTCTGGAGAAGCATTAACAGGCTGGGGGTGTGGAAGGATATTATGGATTTTAAATATTTAAAGAATAAATCTATGGAGGATCTGTATTTAGAGGAATGCAATCAACAGAATAAGGGATCGCCTATATGGTCTGGTTTCATCAAAATTTGGCCTATCTTTAAGGATAACCTAAGGTGGAACTTTGGAAATGGAGGTCGGATTCTCATTAGTGACCCAGGCCTTGGAAATATCAAGAGAGGCATCAAATTAAGTAGGAAGTTGATCTCTCTCCTTCATTAGAAAGGTATTTCATTATTAAGTCAGATTATTGAATGGCAAGAAGATACACCACAATGGCTCTCTGCTGGTAAATTCAGGATTTCTGACTCTTTAAAAAAAGAATGGAATCTATATTGTGAAAGCTTAAGAGGCATGGGAATGATTAAATCAAGAAGAGGGGATAGGGTCAAGTGGAGAGGAAGGTTACACAAAGGTCAAATAGTGATCAATGAAATTTACAAAGACATGATGAAGAAGAAGGAAGGAACACCATAGGTCAGTGGGTTTCAGGGTCTTTGGAAACTAAAAGTGAAATCTAAAATGGTCATGTTTTATTGGCTGGTTTGGAAAGACAAAAATCTAACAAGGAACAATTTGCAGAAAAGAGGCATAAATGGGCCTAGGATATGTCTTCACTGCATGAATGCAAACGAAAATAATAAACATCTCTTTTATGAATGTCATTTTGCAAAGAATGTCTTATAATTGATATGCAAATTTCTGCATTTTGACTTCTCCACATTCATTAGTGCAGAGGAATGTTATGCCTGGTGGGGAAGGCATGGGAAATCCTTTAGGAAGGTCCCCATAATATACCACTGGCACATGTGGAATAGCAGAAACAAGTGGCTCTTTGATGGGAAAGCAAGCAATCCAGTGATGGTCAGCAATACAATTATGCAACGTTGGGGGAATATGAAGGTAAAACAAAAAATCCCCAGAGATCTTTCCTTGAGAAACTACCCACACGAAATCCATTACCCAGATGGATTTTTTGGTGGGGAGGAAAAAAGGAATATATGCAGTTGCGGTGCATGGTTGACGCTCTCCCCTTCGTGCCATTACAAAATCCATTGGGACGGTGGCCATAGCACCACTATGCAAGCAAAGACTCTGGCTCTTTAGGGTCTTATGTGGTTTGCTCAACATCTCTACATTGAATCTCTTTCTGTATATGGGGACTCATAGGTCCTTATTGGTCATCTCAGCAAAGGTACTCAGCTAAATCCAAGCTATCTAGAGGGTTGGATGGATAGGATAAAGGTGTTGTGATGCAAGTTCAACTCCATTTCTTTTACTCACGTCTATAGAGAAAATAATTCTGAGGCAGATATATTATCAAATGTGGGGTTGTTCGGGAGATTTTGCGAGATGCACTATGAGCTAAATGAAGCCAATGGATAAGGAGTGAAAGGAGTTAGCGTTCTCTAATCATTTGGTTTTTTGCAGGTTTTGAGATGGATTTTGGAATCTCTCTCTAGGGAAAGGTTTTTTGGTAAGTCCAGGTTTTTAACTATAGTAGGAGACCGAAGAGGACTCCCCATAATGATAAGAATTACAAGTTACCCCGATCACTTTCCCCTAGGAGAACAGTGTGATGGCTGAAGATTATAGCGGCCAACGAAAACCTTGATCTCAGGCGAGAAGAACGCAAACATGGATTTTTGGGAATGAATTTCTGTTTTTATAATGATTATGACTACGTTATTTTTGGTATCACAGTTCCTTTTGGACTGTGTCAGCGAAACATTTTAGTGGATTTAAAAGGCAAAATGTAACAGGAAGGAGCAGAATTTTGAAGGACTATGATGTACTAATGAACTGAATTATAAATGACAAATGTGCTGGTACAAAATATAAACTAGTTGTTTTTTCTTCTGAAAAAAAAAAAAAATATATATATATATATATATATATATATATATATATATATATATATATATATATATATATGAAGGGGGGACATTCATAATAAAAATGAATCACAGAGAGAATAGAACAAGTCCAAAAATGCATTCCTGATTATCCTATCTGCATCTATCCTTCTGATACCGAGATGAAAAGTATTATTGGTTTTATATGTCTTTTTTTTAATCCAAATTTCACCAAAGTCCAGGATTAAATCCATTTAAAATTGCACTTTGATAATACAGAGATGAAATCAATAATTTTTACTAAGATTTACCATAAAATACATTAAAGGTGTATAATCTAATTTCGTGAATAAAATACATTACTTCCAAAATCCTAACTTAGATTTGATGATACAATTTGTATATTTAATATCTAGATTTTTATGAGAGAAAATGAATTTTTTACATCACTTCACTTTCCAGAGTCTGTTTATTTTCGTGAGTAAATTTAATTAATGTTTTTTTTTTTTTTGTCAAAGTCTGCATTATATTATAATATCAAAAATAAAATTTACAATAGGAGCCACCATGGCTTGCTCACATTGGGTCTGCATTATCCACCATGGCTTGCTCACATTCAGTCTGCATTATATTATCATATCAAAAACATAATTTACAATAGCAGCCACCATGGCTTGCGCACATTCAGTCAACCCAAAATACATGCATTTCCTGTAAGAACTTGGTTGCTTTCCAAGGCATTCGAACCCCTTGGTTATTTTCAGCACAAAATTACAGAAAAACATACTGAAACTATCATCATGGGGGTGGGTGCACGGGCCTGGAGGAGGAGCCCCGAAGAGGCGATCTTGATGGTGCATATGCTAGCTGATGTGATCCACTTGGGTCTTCAGGGCTAAGAGATGGCCTTGGGAGTGCCTCAGTAAACGACGCTCAAGGGTCTCCGTCTGCAGGTTTTGAACAACATTGATGTAGACCACTAGTTCGTTTCGATCATCGTACTTTTGTTCACACAGGGTGTCCAGATTGAGGTGGATATGGTGGAGCTGAGCTGAAATGCCTTCAAGGGTGGCAAGAGCCTCAGTCTGGCCTGGAGATTGGGCTAGAGAAACTGCCATGGCTGCGGCTGAATGTTGGCTCTCCATAGACTCCTAGTGGGAGCTCGAGTCTCCCGGTACCTCCCGGTTGTCCATGCCTTTGCATAAAATGTTTATGTTACTATTTTTTTAGTTTTTTATTACATATATTATATGTATATTTAGGTTGACAAATATATTTATTTTGAAATAATATTTCTACAAATTAAATTTAACGATCAATAATTATTCCACATGTTTATTTTAGAATAGAGTTTTCACAATTTCTTTTAATTATCAATTATTATTAGGTGGAAACAATGTTACCGATGAAACGGGAACTGTTACCTCAAAATGGGAACTATTACCTCAAAACAGGAACTCTAGCCCAAAAAGACTCAAAAAACATGAAAAAATGCCCCAAAAACAAAAAGTGTGTATTCCAGAACGCATTGTTTTTTTTCTCAAGGTCAAATTTCACTTTTTTATAAAATTATGCTAAAAACGAAATTGTTTCTTGAAAAAATGATTGAAAAAACACTCTCAAAACAAAATGAATTGATGTTGGAATAACAAAAAAAAACTTTGTGTCACACTTTTAACACATTGTAACAATGGAATTAAAGACATCATATTAAGACATTGAAAAATCGTAAAATTCTAAATTTTTTTATAGATAATGTTAAATATAAACAAAATCATGTCTGAAGGGCTTATTATTCGAATGATTTTTATCCATGTTTTTAAACATAAAATATCTTGACTCTAAACAACCCTACAATTGTAATTATTTTCAACCATAACATTAAAGATAAAATTTCGCAGCGCATAAAGACCTTAATGACAAGTTGTAAATCTCAAGTTTTTAAATCTTAAGTTTTCAAGATACTTGAACCATGAAATTATGGAGAAATTATATGACTTAAACAATTTTTAAAAATGAACAAGTAAATGAAAAATTTATTATTCATATATTTTTTTGTTTATATATAAAAACATATTTTTTAATTTATTTTATTGTTTTTCTATATTTTAAATTATAATTGTTTTAGTTTTAAGAAAATAAAAAATAAAAATTATATATGTTTGTTTATATTTTAAAACATATTTAAAAAAAATATATTGTTTATTTTATATTTTAAATAATAATTGTTTTAATTTTAAAAAAATTAAAATTAAAAAAAATGTTTTGTTTATATTTGTTTGTTTAATTTTTAAAACATATTTTTTAATTTGTTTTTATTGTTTTTTTTTCTATTTTAAATTTTTAATTGAATAGTTTTCTTTATATTAAACAATACATTTTTTTTATTATAATAGTTTTTGTTTAAAAAAAATTAAAATTTTTAAATAGTTTGTGTTTGAAAAAAATTAAAAATTAATTTATTGCCCGGTGGGGGCTGGACGCAGGCTGGGCAACCTTCGACGGTGCCGCCCGGCCGACATCTGGCCCCCGGCTGGGTGGAAGGCAATTCCGAAAATCACCCTCAGCTGGGCCCAGCCGAGGGTGATTCTCGGAATCGCCCTCCGCCCAGCCGAGGGTGATTCTCGGAATCACCCTCCGCCCAGCCTGGGGTGATTCTCGAAATCATCCTCCACCCAGCCGGGGGCTGGAGGAAAGCCGAGCGGCCCCGTCGAGGGCTTCCCAGCCTGCCTCCGGCCCCTGTTTGGGCGGAGGCAGGCTGGGAAGCCCTCGATGGCGCCACCCGGCTGGCCTCCGGCCCTTGACTGGACAGAAGGAGATTATCGGAATCACACTCCGCCCGACCAGGCGACACCGTCGAGAGCTGCCCAACCTACCTCCACCCAACCTCGGGTTCAAGGCAGGCTAGGCAACCCTCAACGATGTCGTCCGGCCTGCCTCCATCCCCCAACTGAGAGGAGGGTGATTCTGATAATCACCCCCGGTTGGGCGGAGGGCGATTTCGAGAATCACCCCCGGTTGGGTGGAGGGTGATTCTGAGAATCACCCCTAGGTGGGTGGAGGGCGATTCCGAGAGCCACCCCTGGTTAGGCGGAGGGTTATTCTAATAATTACCCCCAACTGGGAGGAGGGCGATTTCGATAATCACTCCCGGCTAGGCAGAGGGCGACACCGAGAATCACCCTTCGCCCAACTGGGCAGCCCTTGATGGTGCTGCCCGGCCTACCTTCGGCCCCCGGTTGGGCAGCGCCGTCACCTCGACAGCACTGTTCGACCTGCCTCTGGCCCCCGACTGGGCGGAGGGTGATTCCGAGAATCACCCTTCGCCTAGCCGGGGGTGATTCTCAGAATCACCCTCCGCCCAACCGGGGGTGATTCTCGGAATTGCCCTCTGCCCAGCCGGGGGTGATTCTCAGAATCGCCCTCTTCCCAGTTGGGGGTGATTCTCGAAATCGCCATCCGCCCAACCGGGGGTGATTCTCGGAACTGACCTTCACCCAACCAGGGGTTATTCTCGAAATCGCCCTCCGCCCAGCCGAGGGCCGGAGGCAGGCCGGGCGACGCCATCGAGGACTGTCGAGCCTGCCTCCAACCAACGATTGGGTAGAGAGCGATTGTCGAAATCTCCCTCCACCCAGTTGGGGGCCGAAGGCAAGTTGGGTAGCCTTCGACGGTGCCTCTCGGCTAGGCTTCGGACTCGGCCAAGCGGAGGGTGATTCCGATAATCTCCCTCTGCCTAGCCGGTGGCCGAAGGCAAACCGGGTGGTGCCATCGAGGGCTTCCCAGCCTGCCTCAGCCCAGCCGGGGGCCGGAGGCAAGTTGGGCAGCCCTCGACGACACCACCTGGCCTGCCTCCGACCCCCGGCTGGGCGGAAAATGATTCCGAGAATCACCCCCAACTGGGCGGAGGGCGATTCCGAGAATTGCTCTCGGCTGGGTAGAGGGCGATTCCGAGAATCACCCCCAGCTGGGCAGAGGGAGATTCTGAGAATCGCCCCTGGCTAGGTGGAGGCCGACCGGGTGGCGTCATCAAGGGATGCCCAACCTGCCTCTGACCCCTGGCTGGGTGGAGGGTGATTCTTAGAATTTCCCTCTGCCTAGCCGGAAGCCAGAGGTAGGCCAGGCAATGCTGTCAAATGAAAGAGATTGGGTTTTTGATCTATTTTCAGGTTCATGTAAGTTTTATTATACAAATTTAAATTTAAATATTTTAGTTTTTAGTTTTTATGTCTTTATACTAATTTTCTTACTTATTTCTTTTGTACTTGATGATTAGGTACAACACTAGCATGTTGCTTACCAAAAGGAAGAAATTGCATTAACATTGAGAAAAACCCAGTGCAATGCAAATTTATTCAACAAAGAATTAACACTCTAGAAATCCTTTCAGATGCGAAGCAAGAAGTTGGTTTGAGGACGGGGGATTTTAATGAATAATGTGTGGCAAAAAAAGAAAAGGAACCTCAACCACCATTATATGGAATTATTGGAAATGGACACTTTGGAAGATCTGCAGACATGAAAGATCCATTAGAAGATGACAATGACCAAAATGAAGTAGAAAATGTTGCGGAAGAAGCCATCAATGATGTTCTAGATGATGTTGAACATGTATTAGTTGATATTGTTGAGGATCTTTAAGTTATGCTTGCAAACAAAAAATAGAAGAAAATAGATATCAACACCTTAGAAATAAGCCACTTCGAGGGGGCAACCTCCAATACATTACATAAATGAACAATTCTTGGATGATACAATTTACAAAACCTCCTTTCTATATATAGGAGTCCATTTGGCCATAATGTAATCCTAGTGGGGCCACAATGTAATCCTAGCCGACCTAACAATAATAATTTAAGGGCACAATAATAACAATATGAGGGTTACAATGGTACAATAATAACAATAAGGGGGTTACACTAACAACAATAAGGGACTATACTAGTAATATAGGGACCTAACATGCCCCTCTCCTTCAAAAAAGTGTTGTCCTCAACCCTTGAGTAGCTCTAGGTGCTTATGTATAAAATTCTCATCCTCCCATGTAGATTCTTCAGTGGGTAAGTTCTTCCACTTGATGAGATACTCTGAAATTGATCGATTTCGTAGCTGTCGAGTTCTTGTTTTCGTGACCACTTCAGGTTCCAATATGATTTTCCCTTCCTCATCAAGTTTTGGCAATATTTTTTGAACTGCAAGATTTTCACCTATAACCTTCTTTAAGCATGAAACATGGAAAACTCGATACACTCGCGAAGAAGAAGGAAGCTCCAATTTGTATGCCATAGTACCAATATTTTGTAACACCTTGTAAGGACCATAGTACTTTGGCGATAATTAATTATCCTTCTTAGCTTGCTTGAGGGACATTTGTTTGTATGGTTGTAGCCGTAAAAATACCCAATATCCTACATCAAAACTTCTCTTGCTGCGATGTTGATCTGCCTGTTGTTTCATTCGGTTTTGTGCCAAATTCAGGTTATCCTTCAAGAGTTGGAGAACTTCTTGTTGATGCTCGATGTGATCTTCCACTGCTTGAACCTTCGAATTTTCCCTTAAATATGATGTTATGGATGGTGGATGATATCCATAAAGTGCCATAAATGGGGTCATTTTTGCTGCAGTATGGAAGGAAGTGTTATACCACCATTCAGCGAGAGGTAACCACTTGACCCATTGTGTTTGTTTATCAGATACAAAACAACGAAGATATCCTTCCAAACATTTATTTACTATCTCGGTTTGACCATCGGATTGAGGATGATAAGATGAGCTATGAGCTAATTGAGTACCCAAACAAGAAAATAACTCCGTCCAAAAATTTCCAGTAAAAATGGGATCTCTGTCGCTCACGATAACCCTTGGGCTTCCATGTAGCTTTTGAATTCTGTCCATAAATGTAGTAGCAACTGTACTTGCTTTAAATGGATGAGATAATGCACAAAAGTGTGCATACTTGGTAAGTCTAACAACTACCACCATGATGACACTCTTTCCTTCGGACTTAGGTAAACCTGTGATAAAATCCATTGAAATCTCCTCCCAACGTTGACTTGGAATGGATAAAGGTTGTAGAATTCTCGGGGTCTTAATTGTTTCCACTTTATTCTGCTGGCAAACCAAACATTCCGCCACAAAATTTTGAATATCAGATTTAAGGCCATCCCGAAAAAATTCTTTCTTCACCCTGTGGTAAGTTTTTAAAAATCCTGAGTGTCCTCCTAAAGGAGAAGTGTGCAATTCCAGAAGAATCTTTTGTTTTAGTTGGGAATTATTACAAAGATATAAGTGATATTTGTACCATAAGGAACCATTTTTCCAACTAAATGTATCGGATGTATTAGGATCTTGCTGCAACTTTTGAATGAGTGTCCATACATCTTTGTCCTTCTTCCATTCATCTCTTGCTTCGGTTATCCAATCTGGTTGGATAATAGAAATGGCACAAAGCAATGCTTCCACCTCTTCATTCTTTCTTGAGAGTGCATCTGCAACAACATTAAGCTTTCCTTTTTTGTAGATTATTTCAAAGTCATAACCCAACATCTTCGTGACCCATTTTTGTTGCTCTTCTGAAGATAGTCTTTGTTCCAAAAAGTGTTTAAGACTATCATGATCATTTTTTACCTTGAAGTGTCTTCCCATTAGGTAAGTTCGTCATTTCTTTAGTGCATGCAGTATTGCTAACATTTCCTTCTCATAAATAGGTTTCTGTAAATACTTTCCTTTGATTGGACGACTTTCAAAAGCAATGGTTCTTCCTTCCTGCATTAAAACTGCACCAATTCCATTTCCTGAGGCATCACATTCCACAATAAAGGTTTTTGTGAAGTCTGGCGTAGCTAAGACCGGTGCTAGGCACATTGCCTCTTTAAGATGTTCAAAGGCCTTAGTTGCATCAGGAGTCCATGAAAATGCATCTTTCTTCAATAATGTTGTTAGAGGTGCTGCTATTCTCCCATAATTCTTAACAAACTTGCGATAATACCTCGTTAACCCGAGAAATCCTCGCAACTGCTTTATGGTTGTGGGGACTTTCCATTCCTTAATGGCTTTAATTTTGTTAGGGTCTACTTTAACACCCTCATGAGATAAAATATGACCCAGATATTCCACCTCTTGTACTCCAAAGAAACATTTGGATATTTTTGCATATAATTGTTTCTCCTGCAATAGTTTGAGCACCCTGTCAACATGTTGAACATGATCCTTCCAAGACCTATTGTAGATTAGTATATCATCAAAAAATACTAGCACACATTTTCTAAGGAAGGGTTTGAAAATGGAATTCATCAACCCTTGAAATGTAGAAGGTGCATTGGTAAGGCCAAAAGGCATGACCAAAAATTCATAATGACCCTCGTGAGTTTGAAATGTTGTTTTTGGAATATCTTCAGTCTTCATTCTAATTTGATGATATCCTGAACGAAGATCCAACTTGATAAAATAAATTGCTCCATGTAATTCATCCAATAATTCATCAATCACAGGAATGGGAAATTTGTCTTTAATGGTGAGCTTATTGAGCTCCCTATAATCCGGACACATTCGCCATGATCCATCCTTCTTGTGTACCAATACTACAGGAGCAGAGAAAGAACTCTAACTAGGTTGAATTATACCCGCCTCTAACATTTCTGCAATCATACGTTCAATTTCGCTCTTTTGGAAGTAAGGATATCTATAAGGCCTGATGTTTGGAGGAACACTTCCTGGAATCAAATGAATATCATGATCATGATCACGAATAGGTGGGAGTCCTTTGGGAGTTTCAAACACCTTTGAATGATTGTCCAAGACTTGTTGGAGATCTGTAGAAATAGATGATTTTGATGTCGGAACTTCTAGTGAGCATAATTGTGCAATTACGCCTCGTTGTTCTTTCTTTAGAAGCTTTGTCATGACATTAGAGCTTATTATCCTTCCTGGCTTCCCTTCAATACCCCGTAATTCGACTTCCTTTCCTTCTGCAAAAAATTTCAAGAAAAGTTCTTGAAAATTAAAAGCTACCGTCCCCAAAGATTGTAACCATTGTACTCCTAGTACAACATCAGCACCTCCCATAGGAATGGAAAGCATTGGACTAGTCAATACATATTCCCCCATGGTTAGCTTGATATTATGGCATTTTCCAGAGCAATTTATAGTTACTCCATTTGCAACCATCACTTGACATTCTGGTGCTGGGTATAGGAAACAATTTAATTCCTTGGCTACCTTATAATGAATAAAATTATGGGTGCTACCCGAATCAATCAACACTATTACCCTTTTCTTCTTGATATGTCCTTCTATCTTGAGAGTTTGAGGAGTGGTAATTCCTTCCAGTGCATTACACGATATGGTCGGATTCATTTCTTCCTCTTCTAGGGCTGGTTCCTGGTGTATATCCTCTTCTTGCTCATTTTCTTTTTCCTCTTCACAATCTATGTAAAATAATTTCTTCTCAGCACACTTATGACCTTTAGTGTATTTGCTATCACAACCGTAGCAAAGCCCTTTTGCTCTTTTTTCTTCCAATTGTTGTGGTGTCAACCTTGTAGGTTGTGGAAATCTAGGCGTAGTAACACTTCCTTCTTTATAGAAGTGAGTGGTAGGCTTCCTTGTCGCCATAATTTTACATTCAATTTTTCTTGCCAACCTGAATGCCTTCTCCAATGAATCAGGTTCCAAAACACGAACTTCATGTTAGATGTTATCCTTTAAAGTACCTATGAAGAGATCAATCATGTGTTCCTCTGGAATATTAGTTACCCTTATATTCAATTTTTGGAAGTCCTCAATGTGCTCCCCCACTAAGCCCTTTTGTTTGAGATTTATCAATTGGCTAAAGAAGGTGTTGCTCTTTGCATCCTCATAATGTGCTATCATTTCCTCCGTAAAAATTGAGCAAGTGATAATTTTTTTACAGAGGAAAGCCATCGATACCATACAAATGTATTTTTTTCTAAATGTAAAGTTGCAATGCGTACCTTTTGTGTGTTTTGCACGTTATGGAGATCAAAATATTGCTCCATCTGTAGTATCCATGTTACAGGATCCTTTCCATCAAACTTCCTCATATCCATTTTTGGAATATGGTGGTTCTTCCCACCGACATTCGAGTTTATGAAATTATGATTAACATTTATTTTGTTCTCATCATGAGGTTCTTCTCCTATATTTCCGCCATTAGGAATCATTTCTGGTTTTAAGCTTGTCATCAAGCCTTCCATGTATGCTTTTAGATCATTCTTCATGTCATCCATCTTAGCTTCCATGCCGACTTCCATACCATCCATCTTAGCTTCCAAACCATTCATCTTAGTTTCCACGCCTTTCTTCAAAACTTCCATTTCATTTTTTTTTGTTCTTTGCGAGAGCGAAATTTGTTGCATTTGCTCTTGTAATTTTGACATGTCATGTTGCCATTCTTCATCTTCATGAGTAATAGTAGAGCCTTCTAAACGCTTAATGGGTGTTGAATTATTTTTAGGGGCCATTTCAGACTCCAATATTGATATCTATTCTACAATAGGCCCTTGCAATCAATTCAACTTGATTCTTCAAACAAGACTTATGCAATTCGGAAAAAAAATACACACCTTTTACTAGCTTTGGGGAGCTCGATATTGAAATTGTATTATCTCTGTGCTTGCAGCACTTCAATATTTGAATTTTGGTACCGACGTAGCCCTCTGAATTATCTTTCGAATTCCACAGATCTGACCTGATTTTGATTCTCCAAGACAAAGTTGTGTCCAATCTTCCACAATGACCTAATTATGTACTGGTTCAGTAGAGTGAACTTGTATGACTTGCCACGTGTCATTGTTTCATCCTTCGGCTCTGAAATTGATAGCCAAAAAACTACATTCCGTGTACTTGCGACCACTTTTTATGGCACTCCAATCTGATGCTCAGAGAGAGAGTTATGAATCTTTTCCCACGATCACCTCTTTGAGATGAAATTCGGGAGCCTGAAAAAGCACTACCTTCCACAGATCATATCTCCGAAAATATTGCAAACCAAGCTCTGAAATTTTTTGACGAGTTTCCTCGGGATTTCGCTTCGCACCCTAAAAATTTCAGATTCTGAATCTTCATAGAAAAAAATTTATAGCAAAAATTCCATGATGACCTGTTTAAAGCAGCGAAACCCTAGAATCCAAAGCTCTGATACCAAATGTTGTGTAACCAGCTCCAAAAAATAGAAGAAAAGAGACATCAACACCTTAGAAATAAGCCACTTCGATGGGGAAACCTCCAATACATTACATAAATGAACAATTTTTGGATGATACAATTTACAAAACCTCCTTTCTACATATAGGAGTCCATGGGGCCATAATGTAATCCTAGTGGGGCCACAATGTAATCCTAGCCGACCTAACTATAATAATTTAAGGCCACAATAATAACAATATGGGGGTTACAAGGGTACAATAACAACAATAAGGGGGTTACACTAACAACAATAAGGGACTATACTAGTAATATAGGGACCTAACAGCTCACTTTTGAGATCTATTAATCAGTTTTACTTGTAATGTTTAGACTTTGATGTTTTATGAGAAAGATCCTTATTTTTTGCAAAAAACATGTGATTACTATTATTTTTTGACATAAAATTCAATAAAAATGTTATTTTCTTAAGTTTTTTTGTTAAGATTTTCCCATCCTAGTGGGGCCACAATGTAATCCTAGCTGACCTAACAATAATAATTTAAGGGCACAATAATAACATTATGGGGGTTACAAGGGTACAATAACAACAATAAGGGGGTTACACTAACAACAATAAGGGACTATACTAGTAATATAGGGACCTAACAGCTCACTTTTGAGATCTATTAATCAGTTTTACTTGTAATGTTTAGACTTTGATATTTTATGAGAAGGATCCTTATTTTTTGCAAAAAACATGTGATTACTATTATTTTTTGACATAAAATTCAATAAAAATGTTATTTTCTTAAGTTTTATTGTTAAGATTTTCCCAAAAATTAGTTTATTTAACATGTTTTTTTAACAAAAAGTCTCTAAAAGTGTACTTTTTGCATTCTATTTGTATTAAAAATTTGTAACTTTTTGTCATATCATTCAAAATATTGATCTTTTAGTGACAATTATCTGATGTGCATTGAAAAATTAATTAGCAATACATAAACTTGTAGAAAATATAAACTTTATAATATTGACCCTTTTTTCATTTTTTATCTATGTGAAAAAGTGAAGATATCATTACAAATTTTTATTTTAAAAAAAATTACTTTTTTTTTTCTTTTTTAAAACACAAGTACATAATGCACTTAAAAATAAGCATCTCACGAAAGAAGAATACATTAGAAAATGTATAGTGTCAAAATCAATCCTCTAAAAAAAGTCGGTGATGATACGCCACCACTATTCAAAATCGACATAAAAAGCATCACAGAAAAAAATTAAAATTAAAATTAAAGTGCCAAAAACATGCTAAAAAAAAAAATTGATTCTGCATCACCATTTTTCAAAATCGGGTGTTTTTCTTGCTACGTCAAAAAGTAAGTACCAGTGCAGTTACCTATTTCATCGATAACAGTGTTTGGATAGTAGAGATTTAACCTTCATGGAATATTTTATAATATTCTTAGTAGTAGTACATTAAAGGTTGAAGTTTAAGGTTTAAGTTGAAATTTATTTTTAAATTAGTTATGCTTTTTAATTAAATTGATCAATTAAAAAAAATGTCATATGAAATAAGTTATGGTTTTTTTGGCCATGTGACATTGATTAACCATAGTATTGCAACAAAACTTATTTGCAGAGTCCCAAGGATGTCGTCCAATGGTTAGGTGGGGAGGTTTGGTCCCAGAGGTCATGTCCTAGGCAGGACTATGCATGCCCAAGAGGTGCACTACCCACTATTTATTTTGTTGAAAAAAAACAAAACATATTTAACATGTTGAAAAACTCCATGATTGAATGGAAGTGAATCATCATAGTTAAGAATTTTGCTACAATATGTTTAATCCATGTATTAATTATTTTCTAATTAATAACAATAATAATAATTTAAAATCAAGTTATAATTTAGTTGATTTTTATGATTTTTTAATGGCAATGAGATGTATAATAAATAAATGTTTTGATGTCTATCATGGATTGTTGCCTATAGGCCATTACTGATCATTTAATTTATATCACTATAATAATATATGTATATTTAAAATTTGATTAAAAAAAAATTCTTGATCATCAAGGTGTAATTAAATTTATTAAGTTATTTACATTTTATAAAATGAAATTTGTGATTATTTGTTTTATTAAAAAGTTTTTTTTTAGATATATACCTGACTTCCCATTTAAAATTCTAGTCAACCCTATTGCCACATTGATATGAATTATATGACTGATAGGTAATATTGCTAATTTTTATGATGTTAGCCCATCAAATTGCCAAATCAAACAGATCCTTAGCTCATTGATAATTTTGTATTTTTTTCCCATGGGACCTACTGTCTCGTGCACATATTAATAAACTTCTAGATCCAAGAAGATGGCTTTTCATTTGTTGTTCTACATCAAAATATTGTAAAGTTGGTTGGATGTTGTGCCGAGGGACGAGAAAGGTTGATAGTTTACGAGTATTTTCCAAACCAGATTTTGTGCACCCTCCTATTTGGTAGGTCCAACGTTATTTAAAAATAATGATATATCATTGTTTTATAAATTTAAAGACATTCAAATATTGCTACATGATTATGATTATTCGAGAATTCTAAAAGTTGCTCAATTTGAATTAATGTAAATCGATATCACAAGCTGAAATTTCTTGACTCGCAGACTCACTACAAAATCATAATGGGAATAGCTTGTGGTCTTCGTTATCTTGAGTGTTGAATGAGATTAATGGTTAAGAGTATGTTTTTTCCCCTAATACATCACTGGTCCAGGTGGCTACAAGGACACACACTGGAGAAAGTGGGCTTATGAAAGCTTAAAAAATCAATCTGATCAAAATGATGTCGAACCAGGACCAAAGCGTAGATATCGTTGTCCTGATCGCAGCAATGTGAATGGTTTGTCAAACCGAGTGCGTATGCGAAAGTTAGAGCCAGTAAAAGTTCAAGGTTGACCAGGCAGCTTGGCAGGTTAAATAAGGGGCAATTTCGCCGAAATTCGGCCACCGGATTCCGTCCAAATTCCGGGCGAAATTGTGGCCTCCTTAAAATGACTCCTACGGCCTAAAATCAGAATTTTTGAAATCGTATTAGTTGTTAATTTAAAAAAATATATATATTAAAATAAAGGTGGGTCATGACCCCCGCCCTTATCCCCACCGCATAACTGCATGTCATAACAAAAAAAAATTAATTAAAAGGGTCGGTGGTCATGACCCCATCAGACCCGCACCATGTGACAACCATATATGTGGTGGGGTGGTTAGTGGCCAACCCTGCCACACCAAACACCACTCTATATATGTAAATTTATACCAATGAAATTGGGAGGGCGGGCCACCTCCGATGGACCCGACCCAACCCCTGGTACCGTAAAACAGGAGGCCGACGAGTATTGAACCCGCACCGGCCACGTGGGTTAGTCCACCACCATGCAGCGACCCCAAATAGTACAACCCATTCATACCACCATATATCTATGAAAATGGCGGAGGTGGTTGGGGGCGGGCAACCCGATGTGGGTCCGGCCCCCCAAAACATATTAAATATGGTTTAAAAAAAAATAATGCATACCATTTAGAGGGGGTAGGGTTTGACTGCCCAACCCACTCCTCACAATTCGTGGGATTTTACCAACGTGCCCAACGGTGGCTCTTGGGAATCTCCTCCATGAATTTTTATTTAAACTCGACATTTTCCTAGTGCACTTAGGGAAAACTAGCAGAGGATGGAGCATGTAGTTTGAGGCAGGCGCAGACACAAATTTCAAGACAGATTCATGTTTGATGGCAAGGGAATCTTTTGATCCCAAGGAGGTAAAATTTTCATAATGTATTAAAATTTACATGCATTTTAGCCAAAAAAATTTAGGGAGCGCGATGGTGCGCCTAGATTTTCCTTTTGAGTAGCGGTTTTTCAAATTCCCTTTGCAGGAGAATCTTCAGGAATCTTGAGGGAATCTTTAAGATTCCTTGGAGGCTGAAATTCATAGGTGTCAGAATGAGGTCAACCTTATACTCATTCTTCTTAGAAATTCACGAGGATCTCAATGGTGAGATCAGATTCTTGTTTTGAGTTGCAAATTTCCAAATTCCTTGTGGAGCAGCATCTATAAGAAATCTAGGGGGAATCTAAAAGATTCCATAAGGCCCATATTTTCACTTTGTCAGAATTCAGAAAATTGACAGTCGATCCTACACCTCTCGGTGACACAAGTTCAGTGGTGCAGTCATATTTTCCATCTAAGCCTTATGCTTTTAGGCCACTTTTCAAAGTGAAGTTGTAGGTGTCAGCATTCAATGTGTGAGAAGTCATTTTTAGGATAGTCGATGCCACGAGATTGGTGGTACAACCAGATCATATCAGTTCATCATCCTTCTCTTCATATAGCTCCAGGATGTGAGGTATATGCAGTGTGATCATGTACTTCTTTGTCTCTTTTCTATGAGATGCATTGTGCTGTATAGATCCCTGTTGATGTTTGATGAGGCATCTTTTTTTTTTTCTTGATGTCAGATGTAATTTCTATCATGGATTGTTTTATGTTGTTTGAGATCCATTTGTTTCCATGTTGGATAGGTACTCATTGTCATCATGTATGTTTGATTGAGATCCCTTTGTTGCCATGTTCGGCGAGATACTCATAGTAATCATCCATGTGAAATTTCCATGCTGATAGGAGTCTTTTTTGTGAATGAAAGTTCATGTAGTGGAACGTCTCGTGGAGAGCTCCAGCCACTCCTGTGTGAGGGAATTTTCCTTGTATGACGACGAAATAAAATCCATGTACATAATCACTCTTTCTAGCACTTAATGCAACGGCCTACACCATCTTGACACTGAGGCCCGGAGACGTGCTCCCTCCTGGACAAACACTATTATCAATGTCTTATGTTGCTAATTCTTGTTATGCTCCTCTTCTTTACAGCATGCATATATGTTCATTTATGTTCATTAATGCTTTGATGCAATTATAACACATCAACCAAAGTAAAAGGTCTTGGTTTAAAGGGTATCAGGAATTTACCCAAATCAAGTGGTATTAGAGCGGTCTTCTTACTGATTTGGATTGCAGGCGTGAACCATTGAACGTTCGCTGAGTTGAGCAATGGAGGATTTCAAAGACATGTATGAGACCATTCTCAGAGTGTCTGAGAATGCGGACATGTTGTATGAAGCTTATGAGAAACAAGTAGCAGATAATGCTGAGTTGAAAATGCTTCTACAAGAGGAGAAGAAGGACAAACATCGATTGGAATTTCAATTGCAAGCCACGATGGAGGCATTGGAGGAATTGAAGCGCAACAACGAAAGTATTCAAGCAGATCATGAGGCATTGAAGGCGATCCTACAGGAAGAGAAGGAGGATAAACAGTGATTGCATCTTCAACTACAAGCCACAATAGACGCCTTGGAGGAGGTGAAGCGCAATGAAGGCTTAGAGAAGCCCTCTTCACTTGTTTCAAAATCGACAACAGAGGTAAACAATGTTGATTTCTCTTCAATCTCATCTTCACATGATATCGTTTCTATTGGAAGTGTGGAGATACCCATTACAGGAACCGACATGAGACTCCTTACCAAGATGGGGTACCAAGGAGGATGACTTGGCATTTGTGGCCAAGGCATAACTCAGCCATTGGAGGTTGTGCAAAAACCTCGCTCCACAGGTTTGGGATACACTAAAGGAGGATGCTCAAAGGATATCAAAGGAAAATAGACATTATTGAACTCACCAGGGAAGAGGATTAATGGGAAACACTTCACCATCATTCCATGGAAGTGCATGATGTAGTGAAAGAGCTGAGGAAAGCTTTCATCACCATGATCGCACTAGAGACCACTAGGGAAGGTATAACAAGTCGTGTTATTCTAGAGTTCATTTTGATTTTAAGCATTTTGCTAATTATGAACGTAAATCATAGCATAAGAAAATTTGTCTTTTTTGTGGTTTACATAACCATGTCATTGTTGAGTGTTGGAAAAGAATGGCAACCCAAAGGAGGATGAGGTGTGGAAATCCTTCTCCACAACAAGGAAATAAATTGGTTAAGAAATTATGGAGGAAGAAGACTCATTACAGTTATTGTGAGTGAAGTGGAAACACCTCAAAGACAAAACATCTAGAGCAACACCTCAAAGACAAAACATCTATCAGAAACCAGTCGAAAGAGCTGATCGACAAGCGAATTCCCCACAGGGAGATGATCCATTCACTTTGAGAAGTGAGAGACGGGTTTTCTAGATGTGGTAGTGTGTCATGGCCGTGTTTGTAAATCATATGTTGCATTTTTAACTGTAAAAGTGATGATGTGTTTCCCATCGCTTGTTAAGCAACCATGATATTTTTGCCTTGTCTTATAAATCATGTGATGCATTTATTTCATGTAAAAGTGATGATGTGTTTTCCATCAGTTCAAAATGTGACAATGATGTTTTTTGTCTTGTAATGATAGGTGGGGTGTGATTTCCATTTTGATGTAAGCTTGACCACCGAGTATGTGTTATAAACTCGTGGCAAGTGTGGAAATTTTTGGGTCATAGTTGGTCATAATTTGAGCATGTAATTCATAGGAGATTGTGCTACGGGGATGTAGGTGTCGGTTCATCACTTAAGACTCTGAAGAACAAAGGTGAAGGAGATGGAAGGGTGACCTTTTTCAAGGCACTTGTGGTGCAGACCTAGCACACAGCAGCTGCAGATTATTTTTGATGATTTTGGAGAACCAAAAGCTCCTCAGTGGGGAGGAATGATCCAGGTGGCTCCAGAGACACACACCGGACAAATTGGGCTTATGAAAGCACAAAAAATCAAAGTGATCAGACTGATGTCATACCAGGACCAGAGAGTAGATCCCATCGTCATGATCGTAGTGGTGTGAATGGTTCATCAAACCAAACTCGTATGCGAATGTTAGAGCCAATAAAAGTTCAGGGTTGACCAAGTGACTTGGCATGTTAAAGAAGGTGAAATTTTGCCAAAATCTGACCCCCAAATTCTAGCCAACTCTGGCCAAATTTCGGGCGAAATTGTGGCCTCCTTAAAATGACTCCTAAAGCCTAAAATCAGAATTTTTGAAAATGTATTGGTTGTTAATTTTAATACAAAAAAAATCTTAGAATAAGGGCGGGTCGTGACCCTCGCCCTTATCCCCATCGCATAACCGCATGTCATAACAAAAAATTTTAAATTAAAAGGGTCGACAGCCATAACCCCGTCGGACCCGCACTATGTGACAACCATATATGTGATGGGGTGGTCGACGGCCAACCCCGCCACCCCAACCACCACTCTATATATGTAAACGTATACCAATGAAATTTTGAGGGCGGGCCACCTCCAGTGGACCCGAACCTACCCCATGTACCATAAAAAGGGACGTCGGCGGGTATCGAACTCGCGTCAGCGACGTGGGCCAGCCTGCCACCATGCGACAACCCCAAATAGTACAACCCATTCATACCACCATATATCTATGAAAATGACGAAGGTGGTTGGGAGCGGGCCACCCGATGCGGGTCCAGCCCCCCAAAACATATTAAATTCGTTTTTAAAAAAAACAATGCATGTCGTTTGGAGGGGGTGGGGTTTGACCACCCGATCCCTCCCCACAATTCGTGGGATTTTACCAACGCGCCCAATGGTGGCTCTTTGGAATATCCGCCATGAATTTTTATTTAAACTCGACATTTTCCCAATGCACCCAGGCTGAGGCAACAGAGGTTGTAGCATGCAGTTCGAGGCAGGAGAAGTCACGGATTCGAGACAGATACATGTTTGATGCCAAGGGAATCTTTTGATCCCAAGGAGGTAAACTTTTCTTGTGTCAGAATGTATTAAAATTTATATGAATTTTAAATAGAACTTTACAGGGAGCGCGATGGTGCACCTAGATTTTCCTTTTGAGCAGTAGTTTTTGAGATTCCTGTGGAGGAGAATCTTCAAGAATATTGAGGGAATCTTTCAAATTTCTTGGAGGCCGAAATTCTCTGGTGTCAGAATGAGGTAAACCTTATACTCATTCTTCTCAGAATTTCACAAGGATCTCAATGGTGAGATCAGATTCCTATTTTGAGTTGTAGATTTCCAGATTCCATGTGGATTAATATCTTTTAGGAATCTAGAGGGAATCTAAAAGATTCCCTAAGGCACATATTTTCACTTTTTCAGAATTTGGCAAATTGACAGTCGATCCTACACCTCTTGGCGACACGAGCTCAGCAGTGCAGTATTATTTTACATCTGAGCCTTATTTTTTTGGCCACTTTTCAAAGTGAAGTTGCAGGTGTCAGCATTCAATGTGTGAGCTGTCGTTTTCAAGATATTCAATGCCACGAGATTGATGGTACAACCAGATCGCAACAGTTTATCATCCTTTTCTTCAGATAGCTCCATGATGTGAGGTATATGCAGTGTGATCATGTACTTCTTTGTCTCTTTGCTATGAGATGCATTATGCTATATAGATCCATGTTGATGTTTGATGAGGGATCTTGTTTTTTTCTTGATGTGAGATGTAATTTATATCATGGATTGTTTTATGTTTTTTGAGATACATATGTTTCCATGTTGGCGGGATACTCATTTTCATAATGTATGTTTGATTGAGATCCCTTTGTTTCCATGCTTGGCGGGATACTCATATTCATCATCCATGTGAAATTTTCATGCTGATAGGAGTCCTTTCTGTGAATGATAGTTCCTGTAGCGGAACATCTCGTGGAGAGGTTCAGGCACTCCTGCATCAGGGAATTTTCCTTGTATGAAAAATAAATACCATCCATGTACATCATCACTCTTTCCAGCACTTAATGCAGTGGCCTACACCATCTTGACTCTGAGGCTCGGAGACGTAGTCCCTCTGGACAAACTTCGTTATCAATGTCTTATGTTGCTAATTCTTATTATGTTCCTCTTCTTTACAACATGTAGACATTTTAATTTATGTTCATTAATTCTTTTATGCAATTCGAACACATCAGCCAAAGTAAAAGGTCTTGGTTTAAAGGGTTCAGGAATTTACCCGGATCAGTCACAGGTTCAAAACCAGAGGGGGTAGAGTATGTATGCCTTTGCAGATGTTACAAGTCAATTTGGGCATCATCCCAAAACACAAATCAATATCCATTAGGGTATATCATAATCTAAATTACCTACTACATGCCCTAAACAAGTCATCCCATTGGTGGTTTTCCTTCATGAAAGTTTCATTTCTTATATGCTAGCTGAAGTGCCCCATTGAGCCATCAACACACCCCTAGACAATAGTAACTGCTTTGTAGAGCATATAATCAGATGCAAGGTTGTGTTGTAGAGGATATAGGCCCACTTTATATTGCGTTGGTTGACTCAAAGTGAATTGTTCATTGGAATTCAGGAATCTTCCCAACCTCTATTGGCTTCTAGAAGTTGTTCCAGCTTTCACCTCATCTGATAGCTTGAAATATGGACACCATGAAGCTATTAAACCTCTTATCCTCCTATTCCCATGAACAATGAAACCTCTTCATCCATTTTTAGGAAATCCATTCAATGATTCATTTATGTCAAACTACCTTCATCTACTTATAAATAGAGCATTGATCATAGTGCACAAGAGATTAAGAATTTGTGTTAAGTAAAGTTATGCTAGTGAGATCAAAGCTCTTGAAGCTATCGTGTATGTACTATGATGTTGTTGCATTTTTTATGTTGGATGTGATGAGGAAGGGACTAAAGTTGGATGAGTGGCAACGAATCAATCAACTGGTTGTACTCTTCTTTATACTTCATAATAAATACATTTTTTCCTTTCCTAATGCATGTGTGAATGATGTTATATGTGTATTTATGAATTTAATCGATTCAAATTGTTTAACTTGAATATATCATATTGCCTTCATGTTGTTTTTTGTCTTCTGTTTTCCATTGTAGGTATCAATCAAGTGAGTTCAGTTAGATTGAGAGTGACGTAAGCGACGAAGGGAGGCGAGGAAAAGCGCACAAATTATAAGTAGGTTTTCCTCCCTTTATCTATTCATTTTAAGGAAAAGGTCAGATATATTTCTTTCTGTTGTTCTAAGTGCACCACCACACTTAGGGAAAGCATACTTATCTGTAGGTTTGATTTCCGTAAAAGAAATTGGTGACCATACTTGGGATCAATGGATCATCCCTGGTGGTTTTTTCCTTGTCCATCAACATCTAGTAGACTTTACCTGCCTATTTTCAATCATTTGAATGTTTGTTAGCAAAAGTAGTGTGTTTGATTACTCTTTCACAGAGTCCTATCACACCAAGGCATTGTTGGTTGATCCAGGTGGCTCTAGAGACACACACAGGACAAAGAGGGCTGATGAAAGCTCAAAAATCAAAGTGTTTGGATTGCTCTCAAACCAGGTTCAAATTGAAGATCTCGTCGTCCTGATCACAATGGTGTGAATGGTTCGTCAAATCGAGCTCGTATAAGAAAGTTAGAGGCAGTCAAAGTTTTGGGTTAACTTGGATGACTTGGAAGGTTAAGGGAGACACAATTTGGAAGAAACCTGACCACTAGATTCTGGCCAGCTCAGGCCAGATTCCTGACAAATTTATGGCCTCTTTAATTTTACTCCTATGATCAAATTCAAGAATTTCCAAAATGACTAGTTTGTTTTTATAAAACAAAAATATTAAAAAAATAGGGTGGCAGGCCATGACCCCCACCACCCCCATCAGACCACAACCGAACCATACTAAAAAAAAATAAAACAAAAATATGTTTGGGTCGGCGGGCCATGAACCCCGCCAAACCCCACAGATCTGCACCGATATATATATATATATATATAGTGGGGTGGTCGGCAGTCAACCTCGCCACCCGAACCGTGACCCCTTCGCATATGTAACGACGTATAATAAAAGGGAGGTGTGCGGGCTATCAACCCCGCCGCCCCTACCCACTACCATATACTATGGCGGAGTTTGGTGGGTGGGACACCCAATGCAGGTCCAACCCCCCTAATTAAATAATGTTTGTTATTTAAAATTAAAAACACACCCTCCAATAAAACTAATGAACGTGGGTTTTGGGGAGGCGGGATTTGATCCCCCGACCTCCCCTTAACCACTTGTGATTTTTAACCATCAGGCCAATGACCTTTGATTGGTTACTCCGCCCACGTTTTTCCATATAAACTGTCATTTCAAAAATGCGCCCAACATACCTAACCATGGATTTCAAGGAAAAGGAGGCAGGATGGTGAACACAGTTCGAGACAGATTCCTATTTGATGCCAAGGGAATATTTTAATCCCAGGGAGGTAAAACTTTCATAATGTATTAAACTTTTTATGCATTTTAACCAAAATTTCGCAGAGAACACAATGGCTAGGTCATATTCGACTTTTGAGCAGTGGTTTTGTAGATTCCCTGTGGAGGATAACCTTTAGGAATCTTAAGGGAATCTTTTAGATTCCTTGGAGGCCGAAATTCGTCGGTGTCAGAATGAGGTCAACTTTATACTCATTCTTCTCGAAATTTTGCAAGGATCTCAATGGTGAGATCATATTCCTATTTTGAGTTGCAGATTTCTAGATTCCTTGTGGAGCAACATCTTTGAGGAATCTAGAGGGAATCTAAAAGATTCCTTCATGCCCATATTTTCACTTTGTCAGAATTTTTTGAGATTCAACAAGAAAATTTTAGCACCCACGCCTAGTGCATTAAGCACCTACACTAGGGTGGGGTCCATAGGTGCTAAATTTGGTGCATGTATATTTTAGTTATCCCTTAATTAAGCTGGACAATAAAATTTAATCTAGTCTCAAAATAACTTGCAATAGTTAACTGAGAGTTATTAACTCAGTTAGCTCATGAATTTCGAGTTAGAGGTATTTTGTGAGGCATGCAGAGTAATTCTAGCTGTAATAGAGTTTGAAGTGCAGTGGTCCATTAGTTAATGCATGTTGTAATCAGTTTAACTTAGTTAAGTGAGTTAAACTCAGTTGTGATAGTTGTAACTATTTGATACACTAGTGAGAGATCAAGTGAATTAAATATTAATTAATTCACAATCAGTGATATCACATGCAACTGAGGATTTACTATTATTAGTTGCATGCATATCAGATCCAGTGGAGACCTACTTGAGATCTAGGTGAAAGGGAATCAGTTGTAGGATTATTGGGTTGCACCCATGCAACCAAAAACCCATTAGAGTGCCCATGATACTTGCGCAGTCAAGGAAGACCAAAATTCCTATTATTTATGGATTGCATTCATCAGGGATTATGTAAGCAAGGCAGGCTATCTGGAGCTAGTAAATTGGCTAAGTATTGGTCAGTTTTTGTATGAAAGCATGAGACAATTAGCTGAGTACAGGAGGGCTCTTGTGAGAAGATTTTTATGTAATTGTTTCATGATTCCATGTTGAATATACAATAGAAGATAGTGGGGTTTTGAGCAGCAAGCTTTCCCCAGGAAATTATCTATGTTGTGTTTGATTTGATTCTACTTTACTTCATGTGATTGGCGATTGTGTTTTTAATTTTGCAAAATATTTGTAGAAGTGATTCAGTATTTAACTTTATTACATTATTACATCAAATTGAATCCAAGATATGCATGCTTTTTGTATAATTTCTACATGGTATCAGAGCACAGGAAATCAAAATTGTGAAGGAGGAGTTGAGATTGTGACTGGATAGAATTCGAATTCGCAGAAAGACTTTCTTGGTACTATCGTTGATTCAAGATCGAAATGGATTTCAATGGCTTGAGGTTGGATTATGAAATTGAGGGAAGCTCAAACTATATTTCTTGGAAGGACAGGATGGATGCAAACTCGAAGATAATGGCTTGAAGGAATTCATTGACAATGATGTTCCTAAACCCACTATGACAAATGCTGCAAATCTCGATGCATGGAAAAAGAAAGTGGAAAAGGAGAGGAGGATCCTATTGGAGGGAGTACGAGACCACATTTTCTCAAGCCTCCATGGGAAAGCCACACCATATGCAATGTGGAAGGCTTTGACGGATCTATTTCAGAGCTATAGCGACCATAGGAAATTGGCACTCAAAGATAAACTCAAGAAGATCAAGATTGAAAAGGGCGACTCCATACCAAAATATCTAACAAAAGTTTTCCAATGTCAGGATGAACTAGGGAGCGTTGGTGTAACTATCGCTGATGATGATTTGGTGAGCTTGGCTCTCCTAGGATTTCCCAAGAGTTGGCACAGTTATCAAGACTCTGTCAATGGAAGGGAAAATTTTCCATATTAGGAACGACTCTGGTCGGATTTGGTGGAGGAGGAGTTCAGAAGGAACACCAGAGATGGATCTTCATCTAAGAATGAAGATGAAGAAGATTGTGCTTTGGATGCCAAGGCGAAGAAGGGGAAGGGGAATAAATTCCATTCAAAATCTGAGTCAAAAAATGGCAAGAAGCATGACATGTCCAAGGTGAAGTGCTTTCACTATCACAAGCATGGGCATTTTTCTACTAACTGTCCACAAAAGAAGAAGAACAATAAGGTTGGAGTATTTTCACCTGGTGAGGCTTTGGCATCGCAATTTGAGCTTAACTTCTCATTGATCGCATGTTGGTGTCAATTGCATTGAGATTTGTGTGGTATTTGGATAATGACGCTTCCTTTCACATGACGGGAGACAAGGAACTTTTCAGTGACTTGGAAGAGAAGGATCTCTAGATGCATATTGAAATGGGCGATGATGGGCGGTATAGTGCTACTGGGATTGGTACCATTACCTTCTAGAGGCAGTAAGGTAAACCCTTTCGATAAAAATATGTAATGCATGTACCATGTTTGATGAAAAATTTAGTCTCAGTTGCAATGTTGGAGGATAGAGGCTATGATGATGTTTTTAGTGAAGGAAAAGCTTTCATGTGACACAAAACAATAGGTCAATCCAAGAGGATAGGGATTCGAGTTAATAATATCTACAAGCTAGAGGTATATGGTTGCGCAACAATGATGGGCAAGGCAGACAAAGTGGTGAGCCAGGATGAGGGTGAATTATGGCACAAAAGATTGGGCCATCTTCACCATGGAGCCTTGAAAGTCATGTAGCATATTTCTACTGCACTTCCTGGGGGTACACTTGCATAGTCAGACACATGAAAGGGATGTACTATGGGAAAATACATAAAGCCACCTTTCATGAGAAGTAGAACCAAGCTTCGGGGATCCTTGAGAGAGTTCACACCGATGTTTGTGGACCATTCTTTATTTTGATGAATTTTCTCGTAAGTGCTGGATCTTCTTCATGCAAAAGAAAGATCATACATTCCCTAAGTTTCTTGAGTTTAAGGCACTAGTGGAGAAAGAGTCGGGGAAGCAAGTGAAGGCTCTTAGGATCGATAATGGTGGAGATTACATCTCTAACGAATTCAAGAACTTCTACAGCAAAGAAGGAATTCGAAGAGAACTGATAGCGCTTCATAACCCACAACAGAATGGGGTTGCGGATTAAGGCCTACCGATGCATTTGTGGGCGGAAGCATGAAACACTGTGGTATTTGTGTAGAACTGTTGTCCTCATAGGATACTTGGCATGAGTACACTTGAAGAGGCTTTCACTGGTAAGAAACCTGATGTTTCACACCTTAATATTTTTGGCTCATCTGTTTATGTGCATGTGACCAAGGACGCCAGGAAGAAGCTAGAAATGACAGCTGAGATAGGGATTTTTGTGGGGTACACTGAAACACCTCACAACTATCGTGTGTATTTTCCAAACAATATAATGAATGTTGTGCGATGTGATATAAGATTTGATGAATAGAAAGCCATGCGGTTGTCCCTTGAGAGGGAGCTGGACTTGCATGCAGAGGAGGAACGGTTGGTTTACAAGGATGATCCTCAAGATGTGGAGCAACCACATGAGGAGGTTCATGGAGTGGAGGAAAACACTCATGCAGATCCATCCATTAGAAATGGCAGAAGGCGCGCCATGGAAGTTGATAGATTGAGATTTTATGCCGCAGAGAATGTAGGAGCCCCTACTTCACAGCACAGACAGAGACAATCTCGTGACAGGTTTACTCGATATAGGGCTCTCATGAGAAAATGTATTGTGAATGAACCATCTTCCTTTCAAGAATAAGTGTAGCAACGAACTTGGGTTGATGCAATGGTGGAGGAGTATGACTCCATTGTCAAGAATAGTGCATGGGAGATTGTCCCAAGACCGGTCAAAAAATCAGTGGTTGGATCAAGATGGATCTACAAGGTAAAGCAAGTTGTTGATGGGAGTGTGGAGAAATACAAGGGCAGATTTGTGGCCCGGGGATTCTCACAGATCAAGGGGATCGATTATGATGACACTTTTGCACCTGTTTCAAGGTACTCTTCTATTAGATCCATCCTTGCACTCTCAATGTAGATGGGCTGGTGCATTCATTAAATGGATGTGAAAATTGCGTTTCTCAATGGGATCAATGAGGAAGAAGTGTACATAGAGAAGCATGAAAGTTTCAATATCTTCAACAGTGAGTCACATGTGTGTCGACTCAAGAGAGAACTGTATGGGATGAAGCAAGCACCTTGTGCTTGGTACAATCAGATAGACAACTATTTCACTGGACTGGGCTTCACCAAAATTGATGCAGATGCAAACCTGTACCAGATTGTGGTTGAGGGTAAGCTATTGATTATTTTTCTTTATGTTGATGATATAATTTTGACTAGTGATGAGCAACTGATACACTCATGTAAGGAGGATATTGCAAGGGATTTCGAAATGAAGGACATGGGCCTCCTTAATTATTTCCTTAGCTTGGAAATATGGCAGTAGGATGGTGAACTTTTTGTGTCTCAAGGCAAGTAGGCAAAGGAGATACTGGGTGAGTTTCACATGGAGAGTTGCAAACCCGTGGATACTCCTCTTCCAGGAAATTGGAGGAAAGAGGATGCTACTTCTAGAGAGGTAGTGGATGCTACTGTCTACAGGAATTTAGTTGGTTCACTGATGTATCTAGTGAACACTAGATCAGACATTTTCTACGTAGTTAACTAGTTGAGTCAAGCTATCGTTAAGCTTACGAAGCTCTTTTGGAAGGCAAGGAAGCATGTATTGAGATACCTGAGGGGCACATCAGAGTATGGTCTATGGTACAGATGGACAGAGGGGGTGAAGCTTCAAGGCTTCATGAATGCAGATTGGGCGGGCAGTCCATCAGACAAAAAGAGCACATCAGGAGGGATCTTCAACATGGGATCGATAGAAGTTTCCTGGTACATCAGGAAGCAACGATCTATGGCACTCAG